>CABFOW010007227.1:0-25594 GCA_902141385.1 Timema californicum | reverse complement strand
TGTAGTACAAGATGTCACGATCTCTCCCTGTTATAGAACACTCATCCAGCAATTGTTAATGATTGAGAAACAAGTGAATGTAATCTGTAGCTCATCCAGCAATTGTTTGTTACAGAAAAATTTGGATCCTCCCAAATTGATGATGATCTTTTAGCCCGATTTGAGAAAGTGACCGGGAAACCTGTCCACCACTGGCTGCGGCGAGGTATCTTTTTCTCCCACAGGGATTTGCATCAGATATTGACTCACTATGAACAGGGGAAGCCATTTTTTCTGTACACGGGCAGAGGACCTTCATCTGATGCGATGCATGTTGGCCATCTTATCCCCTTTGTCATCACCAAGTGAGGATCCTGGGGATATATTTCAAGTGTTAGACTGTTGAATATTGTTTAATTGACATTGCACAATGTTAGTGATTTATTGTTATTATTAGTTGAAGGGTATGAGAATAGTTGGCCATATATACATAGTGTGGCTCGGAACATTGATACGTTGATCACTGGGCTGAATAGATTACAGTCTTGTGAGACATGTTCACTATGTCTGATGCTAACAACGCCCCTAGCAATGATTAAATAGACAAAGTACACTTGAAAGTCTGACAACATGAACTATTTCCTTCAAACTTATTTATATATCTTACCTCTGTTTAAGTATACGTGGTCCAACACCTTAGCTCAGTTGGTAGCGCGTCTGCCTACTGAGCTAAGGGTCATGGGTTCGATTCCTGGAATGGCCGAAAAATGTATTATTAGGGAAGTGTGGGTTTACCCTTTCACATTAATGAATTAATGGCTGGGGACTGGACGTTGTGCCTGTCCCAGTCCTAAGTTAGATTAGAACATATGAAGCTACAACAGGCCTGGAAAGCTGGTAGTACCTATCCATCGCTTACGTAAAACATGAACCAGAGTCCTAAAAGCTGATGAACCTATTTTAAAGTGAGCCTAGGTTGTTGTTTGGCATCTTTGTTTTGATAAAAGTGTTGATAATATTATAAATGGCATACATTGTATTACAATATTTATTAAATCCATGATTTTAGCCGGTGTGGCTTTATACAGCCATTATCTGTAGTTCTTAATATGATCATTACTATTATTATTATTATCATCACAATTATTATTATCATCACTGTGGCTTACTACCCGTTCGGGTTGTACGTAATACTTACTACTACAGTAGTCTCTTGGAAACTTGACACTCGATATTCCGTGTAACTCGACACACACACGTGCACACAGTTGTTGGCGCCAGTCATCACAATCCAAGGTCATTCAACTGTATAACCTCGTACCGTGGTGTTTTTACAAGTGCTGTGTTTGTTAGTTTTCCAATTCAGTAACGTGTTATTCGAATTAATACAATATTATATGTACATTACTGTACTGAATGTCTGTATATTACATGTATGTACACCACTGTATTAACACGTAATAAAATGTACTGTACATATATCACTGTTATTGTACCATACAATACTATACTATAGTACAGTACAACTGTACTTATAATATTTGATACTGTACTGTGATTCATCCTTGTTGAGTAAATATGACATAATAAACATGCAAGTTCATTCATACAACTTGACACCATCTCAGTCCACATTGGGTCGAGTTTCTGAGACTCTACTGTATTATTATTTTGGGGTACACTTTGTGAACAGACTGATAATATGAGTAAATGACTTACAAACTAACTTGATTCAAAACAGACACATTAAACAGTCGTCTGGCCATCGATTCATCACTGTTAATGTAAGCCCAAATTGCATGAATGATAACATTTTTGGACCATGTCAGCTCAGTGGGCAGGTGAACGACTGACTGACCCAAAATATTTGGTTCTATTTGCGAATGACGACGTGTGTGTGTGTTGTAGATGGCTGCAGGATGTGTTTGACGTGCCACTAGTAATCCAGCTCACAGATGATGAGAAATATCTCTGGAGAGATGTAAAACTAGAGGACATTACCAGGTTAGCTCGGGAGAATGCTAAAGACATCATAGCTTGTGGCTTTGACATGGAGAAGACGTTCATTTTCTCCGACTTTGACTTTATTGGGTATGTATTAATATTCACTTTTTGATAACTAGTTTGTTTTTAGTGTTGCACATCAAGCTATCCACAATGTATGGTAATCTGGTGACACAGGACAAGGAGGCTACATTTTCTTTCTTAGTCAAACATTTGTCTCGATAGAAGAGGATATAAAACAAGCTTTATCAAACACAATCAGCAATGTCCCTGACAGGGATTCAAATCACAGTCACACATTCAACACTAAAAACCATTGTTTCCCTCAAGTATTCAACCAGACACCCTGGTCACTGTCAGAGCCCGATGGTGGGGCACAATCAAGATGAAGACACTACAAGTCGAAACTCTTTAGTTCGGAACCGTTAGGATCTGACAAGTACCGGACCGCAGAATTCAATCCCTAAGAACACTTCCTCTAGGCTCGCTAAGATATAAACCACCTTTCACAACTCTTGGTCTCTTGGAAGACATAACTAACCAAATTAAAAGCCAAAACAAGAACACTTGCTGCTTTACAATTGTGGTGCCTTTGTGCTGCTAATAGCGCCGCCCTGGTGGCCGCCTCTCAAACCAATGACAGCGGAATCAAAACGTGCTGCACAACAGTAAGACTAAAGAGTTTCGATCTGCAGTAAATTTTATTCTACATAAAGGTAATAGTAAATAAACTTAACATAGTAAATTCATTCTAGTTCAAGAAGCATTTAGATATAACTAGGGCTCGGATTTATACTTGCTTAAAATCAAAGAAATATGTATTTTATATGTACTTAAATTTGGCAAAATATCCTATTAAAATATGTGTTAGACATTTTTTTGGTGAGGTAATATAACTAAATACAAAACAACATAATTGTGCAAAAATAGAATTTAATTAATTAATTCATATAAACATACCTTCTTTAATGATTGCTGGCATAGTTTGACATTAAATTCCACCATTAAAATAAACAACCACCCACATTTTAAGTATTTCAAATTTAAAAGATTGTTATTTATCTGCCAAAACATTTTTAAATCGATAAAAACTACACTCCACATCGCATGAGCTTATAGGACCTTATTTAAAATCAGCAATATCTGACAGTGAAAATTCTTCTTCGTTGGGCTCTAACTGTCTGTAGCTACTCAGAATTTCACTGAACTCTTTTGATGTTTTGTAGCCAGGCTTTGTACTAAGGATCAAGTTTAACTATTTAATGCATCCTTTACACGTTTACTAGGAGAGTCTTCTAATCTTAACAAAAGGTGTTCATTGTTTTGAATATTAGTCACTAAGGGCACATTTTTTGTCTCAAGTTTTTGAATTGTTTCGTTCAGGTACGAAAAGGTAGATTTAATGTAAATTAAGTCTTTTTGAACACTTCTTTGCAATATTGCTTTATCTGCCTCCTCGTCGAGCATTGTGATAATTCCTTGAACTGGTCTGAAATTGTCTGCATAATATGTTGCAGCATCTATCCAAGTTCCCCGCCTGGTTAAAATAGTCTGTGGTGGCAGTGGTGAACCAGGTGCTTCATGTTTAAACAACTGCAGCATCTATCCAAGTTCCCCACCTGGTTAAAATAGTCTGTGGTGGCAGTGGTGAACCAGGTGCTCTCCACTCGGCTCGTAGCCTTCAAAAAACCTTCTTCACATTTAAAACGACTCGATTCACTTCAGGATATAATGGTCGCAAAGTTTCTGCTATACGATGCACACCATGAGCCAAACATGTTAAATGAACCTTCTTTATGTAAAGTATTTTTAATACCTTTATCTCCTTTATCATGTAGGGTGTTGCATCGGAGAGAACTAGATGAACACGGCCATATTGTATTCCATCGGGCCAAAGTAGCATCATTGAATCGTTGAATGTCATCGCGATTGTAACACACAGTAGTGAGCTTAAATGAAGACGATGGCTCACTCTTCCAAGTACCAACAATAACATTAGCAATATAACGGACTGTTGAATCTGATGTCTCATCAATGCATATTTACACAAAATTGTCACCAATTTCTTTCAGAATTTTTAATATTGTATCAGTATATACCTTTGGTAGGTAGTTTTTCTTGACAGTTGACTCATCAAGATATATTTTATATTTTTCCAAAGTTCCTTTTAACACAGGATTTTGCAATTTATTAAGTGGAATATTTGCAGTTACAAAAGCAAGGCATATGTCTTTGAAAAATATTGAGTAAGGCAATCCTACCGTTTCTGACTCTCTAATGTTCAAAAGTTGCTGTTTTGATGATTTTTTTCAACGGTGCATTCTTTACAAGCTTGGCTGTCGCTATATGTTGAGTGACTTGAGATCTCAAGTCCGCAGTGGTTTTTTTTCACAAATATTACAAAATAAAATAACACCATCTGTCTTTAAACACACCACCATTTTCTCAACATATCCATTTAAAGTAATACACTTCGAAGTGTTTGGACACATCCTAACTTCACAACTGCTTTCTTGTTACTGAATTATTGATGCAAATAAATTATATTTTTAGGTTAACACCTCACAATAAGTTTGTGAAAAGAATGTCTAGGCAGCTTACTGTGTATTTGAGAAGAAAGTAACCCCCCTCCCCCCCCCACTCGAAGCCACCCCCTCCCCACTGACCACCTCCATCCACCTCTCCGATAAGCAACAAACCACCAGCTTAGGTAACTAATGAGCAGGAAGGCTATGCCAGCTTAAACTATTGTGGTTCCTTCGAGTAAACAAAACTCAACTTGTCTTCTAAGAAAGGGAACAGCATAGAAAGAAGACACAATCTTCTCTTAGAACACAAGTTATTTGTTGTCAAAAGATCATATTTTGTACTGATATTAACAAAATATGTGTTTATAAGCAATAACAAAGAAATATGTTTTTATTAACTAAAAATACCAAAATACTTTAAAAGATTTGCTTAAAAAATTAGATCAAAGCAATGTAAATCACATAATTCGTGAAGATATTCATGAGCATTAAGTTGATAAACATTTTTAAAATACGTAATTAAATATAAATTCAAGCCTGAGATATAACCAAATCACGATTATAGCGCGAGACTGATAATTTAGACAACTTGGTTGCTATGCTGTCGATGTCAATGCTATGCTAGGAAATAACAATAATATGGTAGAATGGTGCATTCATCTGGCTCAACCACAAACTTATTGTACCAATACATTCATTTTCATCATCGCTCGGGACAGCGTCGGCATTACAATCAATTAAGTGGAAAATGAACAAGGGACTTTTGACTTTGTGGGTGTATGCTCTACCACTGAGCCATACGGAACATTCAGGTACACACTTAGTTTTATTGAAAATTATTATATTAACACCTTTAATTTATTTTGTTTCCTTTGATGTATTATAGTTCTGTGCGGGATCCCTGACTTTGGGAAATTGGATGTTCTTGAAATTCGAGGGGGGAGGGGATTATTTGGGAAACAATTTATGTATAAAAGTTATAATTAAAGGCCGTCTATCAATGTGACGGTTGCACTTAATGTCTATTAACAATATTAGTTAGGTAATGTTTTGTGTATTCCAGTCAGTGCCCAGAGTTTTACCGCAACATGGTACGAGTAGCCAAGTGTGTGACATTCAACCAGGTGAAGGGGATATTTGGGTTTGGAGACAGTGATCCGATAGGCAAGATAAGTTTCCCGGCGATTCAGGCCACCCCCTCATTTTCTTCTTCTTTCCCATTGATATTTGGGAAGGCCAACATCCCTTGCCTGATTCCGTGCGCAATAGACCAGGTAAATCTATTGACACTTAACTCAAATACATGAGAATTCTACTTGGTATCTTGATTTTCACATTATTTTAAACTCGAACAGAAATTTGAAAAAGGAACCATAAAAAATTGTTGTTTCTAAGTTTAATCAATAACATTATTTAATAACTTTATAACTTTATAATAGGCCTAATATTTAATTTATTATTTTGTAAGAACTAAATTTAAATATAATCTGTTAACTGGTTTCTCATTTTGGTATATATCTTCATTGTTTGTTGGATAATACATTTCACATGAATCTTCTAACACTATGAGACCCGATTCGGTGGCTACATGGTTTAAGGCGCTACTCATGTAGTAAGCTAGACTGCTGATGACAGGGAGATCAACGTTTGAATCTTGGTTGGGTGTACGGACGGTGGTTTTTCATAAATGGTTTAACACTCTCCTTCCATGCTAATATGGGTACACTTCATCTAAATATAACCTTCCTCATCCTTAAAACCATTAGCGTAATTAGTGCATAAGCTTATAACCCGAGCGGGTTGTAAGACACGATGATAAAAGAAAGCCCATACTGTGATATTTTTGTAATGATCTAAAAGTTAATAAAACATCCCATGCTAACAATCTTGACATGCTCTGACTGCCAGTTATTGTTATTTAATTCCCTCATACTAAAACAAAACTTTATACAGGTATGAATAGTACTATGACAACCGACTGACCTGCTCGTGTTAATATAGTTTTATAACATTTGGATTGTATGTAATATTGAGTGGATCTTAGTGAAATTACTGACATTGTAAGGTTGTAAGGTAGATAGAAGGTCACGGACCACTCCATTTCATGAACATGCTTAAGAACTAATTACTCTAGTGGTTTTTAAATGGAATTTGGTATCCTTCTTCTAATCTTTATTTAAAGATTAAAATATATAAATTACACATGAAAATTGAGGCTAACGTGAATAGCCCAAATAGTAGAGCAATTGGTACATAACACAGCTGAGACAGGTATTTCCCCACTCATGCAATAATAGGCCTATATTATCTTAATATACCTCTTGTTACGTGCAGGACCCTTATTTCCGAATGACAAGAGATGTAGCGCCAAAACTAGGTTACCACAAACCTGCGCTCCTGCACTCTGTGTTCTTTCCTGCACTACAAGGAGCTCGCACCAAGATGTCTGGGAGTGACCCCAACTCCTCCATTTCCCTCAGAGATACGCCCAAACAGATCAAGAACAAGGTATAACATCTCATTTTGAATTACAGCTGTGCTATGGACTACAATGGGTGGGTAACAATATTTAGAGACGCTGAAATATCGAGAAAATACGTTAAAAACAGGATAGACGGGCAAGGCCTAACTACACACTTACCATAAAACTGTAGGCCTCAAAGTTAACAATCAAAAAACCCAAACAAAATGTAATTATGTAATTTTTGTGGTACATCAGTCCCATTGTTCAGCAGTTCTGACCGAACCATGGATAGAGGTTCATCATGGTAACTTAGTTTATTGTTGTTTCTTGATTCTTTTCTTTCCTCCTTGATTCTGTTGTTGCCAATTCAAACTTGTGTCTTGACTCTTGGTAGATGGATAGAATATTGTATTTATATTATATTTACTTATTAAATTATCAGTTAATATTTTATTATAACAAATTATAATTGTTAGTGAAAATCAATCTCATACATACCCTACTCCCCCTAAATACGAATATTGGACTCAACCCTTAACGCTAGCTTCTAAAACATGACACTTTCACTTTCACAATGATACAAATAAAATAAAATGAAGTAAAGAGATATAGGACAAAATCAAAAGATAAATATACAAAAAACTGTTGCTTTTATAAGGAAAATATAAAACCTGTTACAAAAAATCTAACCATCACAAGTCTGTTGTGAACTACCATAAATGTCAGCCGCCATGATAATTAAACACGCATCTTTATTCTTATTTTGAAACTGATGATATAGGAACATTTCTAATCAAAGATAATAATTTACTTGATATTATAAAAACTTTAGCTATTTTGTGGAGTTTCACAAATTAAAACTAAAGTCTGGCATTGCTAAAATTGTCTAGTAAACTCTATTCTATGTATGATTGTTTGTTTAAAATCGATTCGAGTTTTCTCATCACGCCTTACTTGATTATATTTTATAATTCAGTATTTGTTTTTAAATATATTTTGATCATTGTGAAGTAATTGGAAAATTAATCAAAAACAGCACAACTAAATTAAATAAAATTAAATACAATTACACCCATCACTATCCCCAACCCATTTGAGACATTACCCGCGCTAAAAAGTAAATAGTGGTATCGAGATTTTTAGTGTATAGTATCGATTATTGCGATATCAGTCAATATTGTACTGAGGAATTGAGCAGAATATCATATCGGCCCACAACTAGGTAGTTATTTTTAACAATAACCTAAAAATAGCTTAAAATTCCTTGAAAATAACTAAATATTAAATTATGTCCCTTATGTTTTACCTTTTACATGTTCCTATCTATGTGTCCTATTATTTTTTACAATTTTCCATTTTCTCTCGTTTGTGTTTTTTTTAATGTTTTCTCTTTTAGGAAGTTGTGTTGCACATTTCACACTCCTCCCTGATGAGTTCTGATAGAATGAAACCTAGGTCGGGGGATTGGGCGGTGACAATTGATTTTATTTGAGAGGCAACCATTACCTCTTTGTCCATTGGCAGCAATGTAAAGTGTGAACTGTGTTCTTCTTTTCATTTTAAAAGCCATATTGTGTTCGTCCTCTTTTATATATTTCTATCTACCTTTCCTGTACCTTCTTCCAATTAATGTAATGCAATTGCCTCATCAAGCGAAATAGGGTTTTCCTTATTGAGATCCTTAGAGTTATAAATTATGTCAAGTGTCTAAACGGTTATAATATAAATGTTTACCAACACAAAACATATTATATATATATATATATTCAAACTTCAATTTAGCTTCTGGAATATTATATATAGCATAGTTTTTAGTTTTCTTTTCTTGGAATTGATCAAGTGGATTTTTCACACCTTTGTTTAATTCAAAAATAATTTTCATCTATCGTTGAAAAATAACATAAAAACTATGCTTGGTAGGTACATTTCACCAACTTTCCTCCTTTCCAAAGCATCAAACATGTTATGCACACTTCAAGATGACATTTGATTAGAATATTTAATACAAGGATATTTTCAGTTTTCTTTAGAAATTCTTCTCAAATTCATACTGGTAAGTAATGTGATTTTAAAAATATAAACAAAATTTATTTTAGAACCAATGAAATTTAAAACACATTTTGTTTATTCATATTTTAATGTGTATTTTTTAAAGCAGACAGCTGATATAATTTGTCAATCTACATACAGTAGCCCCATGGCTTCTTTGCTGCTGACTGACAGCTCACAGCTAACAGCTGACGGCTTTGAAAAGTTACCAGACCAAATTTATGTATCCCTACGCCGAACCAAATGATCTGCAAAAACGTGTGTTTAGCAGCTGTCACTTCTGACAGTTAAAATTTAGGTATACACCCAAATGTTTGCTGTCAGAAGTCAGCTGTGAGCTGTCAGTCAGCACCAAAGAAGCCGTGGGCTTACTGTATACTGTGTATATGGTTAAATAAATAATCTTAGGAAGATGGTCTATTTGGTAAATTGTTGTCAAAAGGTTGTTCTAAGATTTAATTTGATGATTTTGATAAACTGTTCTTAATTTAAACTCACAATTGATATTGGAGTGAAATTTAACTTTTTTAACTGACTTACTTAGGTGAACAAACATGCTTTTTCCGGCGGTCAGGCGACGGTAGAGGAGCACCGCGAGAAAGGGGGTAACTGTGACGTGGATATTTCCTACCAGTACTTGCGGTTTTTCCTGGAGGATGATGCCAAACTGGAGCAGGTCCGCAAGGTTGGTAATGGCAAGGATTGCGGCCAGTGGCAGTGCAAGCTAGTCCAAACCAACTCTGTTCCAAGTAATATTACATAATTACAACACACTCATTTATTATAAGTGAATAATAAAAGACAATCAGATTCTTAAGAAGAAAAACTAGAGATGGGTCAAATCCACTATTTCTCGAATCCGAATCAACATTTTATTTTCGAATATCGAATCTGAATCCTTGCAAATTGTTAGAAATTTTAATGATTTACAAGTAGACTTACATTACACAATATAGGCCTAAACTGTGAATTAAGATTTATTTCAATCATGCTTTCGATTTTAATCAACCCCAACCCCCCCTCGCAAAATACAGGTTAAAATCCAGCCAAATTAAACAATCTACTCTCATATTATTGTTTAGAAATCATATTAATCAAAATTTGAGTGTCTTTAAGTCATTTTTAAAAGTGTTGTACAATGAGTTAAGTTTCTAAAAAACATGTAAAATAAACAAACATATTAGGCCGAGTTACTATTTGATCAACTTTAATCATCTTGAGGTATTATAATTTATTTTGATAAGAAAGATAAAATAAAAATACAAACAAATTTAAAAAATCAACTAAAACAACATGCTTAACAATTAAACACACATTGGAAATAGTGAATACCTATGTATTATTATCGTTATTTTATTTTGTATCTCTTATCTATTTTCGCATATAAAACAAGAAATATATTCAATTCTTGCGATATATCGATTTCTGAGAATACACTCTGTTTAAAACATGGACATATTTGAAAAAAAAACCTCTTAGTTAAAATCAATTTAAAAACAAATAATGAATTAGCAAGTTGTTATTTGATTCTTAATACTCATTAGCTCTTACTAAGTGATCAGATTACCTGAATCTATTTCAAGCAAGTAATTGATATACCGGCTGTTAGGCGTAAATAAACAGTTTTATCGGTGTTTAACTGTTGACAGTATTTACTTTTCATGAAACCCAACAACATATTGTAATGATATTGGTTTGGAGGAACAAAACTGGGTGTTTGTAATTGTTGTCGTTATAGTAACTGTGATGTATGAAATAATGGTAATGTGGATATGGTGTCTGGGTAGTGGCCTTCGTTTGTTTACATTACTAACTAGGGTTAGTGACCTTATTCTACATTTACTAACATATGTTTTTAAAAAGGCATTGATGAACATCCTAGAGAGGTTGCCATGTATCCAATATATTAATTAAAAATAATATTTATCCTAAGAACTGGAGTAGGTTGTCGCCAAAATGTGGTTACACCTCCTTACTTCTTTATCCTCTGGTCTTCACACCTTCAATTTGAATTCCGGTTAGTTTATCCTTCCTATAAGCCTTATTAATTATTCATTGTTATGTAGCGACACACACACACACAGGTAAAGTTGTATTTCATTAATTCAAGGTTTGAATGAAGGGGCTACTGTCGCCTAGACCACATGACCACCGAGGCTTGGCTATGATAAATGTCAGTAGGTATATTAATAAGCTTTTAATATCGATATTGAATGATGTTGTTTTCTATTCTCCCTCTAGGCTGAAGCAGGTATGTTTCCACTATACAGTATATCAAACTATCTTATGTCCTTTGTACCCTGATAATAATGATGATGATAATGACAATTATTAATAAAGTACATCTTTAGCTAAGTATTTTTTGGACACAAAAAGATTGATTGTGAAAAACATACATTTCAGGACTACCGATAGATAAAATCATCTCAACTTTATTATTATCATCATCATCATCAGCAATTTTGGAATTATAAAGTTTTTGGGACTGTCTACTACAATAGCGTAATATTTTATTTTAATTATTCACTGTTTGATACCCAAGGTCTGAATGAGAATTCATACATGAATGCCTAATTTTTTTAAAAGATTTTTAATGAATAGGAACCTTTTTCGACTAAACTCTTGTATTCTGCTTATTATATAATTGATTTACAAATATGACATGAGCGTTGCCTGTTATGTGTCAATAAAAGATGACATGTTATCATAATCTGGGCCCTTTGGCTTTCAAATGCTAGAAAATTATTATTCAATTTTTAGAAAATTCCTTTTTTTGAGCCAAAATAAATCTTCTTTTAATTATTCATAGTATAATAAGAATTTAATTAATATACTGAATTAATTATATAATCATTATAATGATTTTAAAAATTAAAAGAATAATGCCTAATAAAACATTTATTTTAATATAGATAATTATTATACTTTATTATACAAAGATAATTATTTATATTTATATAAATTATTTAATTTAATATATTCTCATCCTCTCACTTGCACACGTTATTTGGTCCTCCCATTTCCTTGTCCTCCCTTGCAATCTTTTTTCTACATACTTTATTTCCATCATTTTCTTTGTCATTTTTGAGAAAATCTCCCATGGAGTATAAATTGTTTGGATAAAACTAAAGTACAAGGGTAGGAACAAAATGAGAGGAGCCAATGGTAAACCAGTGTTGTGTTTGCAGGACTACTCGAGTGGAGCCTTGCTGACAGGAGAACTGAAGAAGATGCTGATAGAAGTGCTACAGCCCATAGTAACAACACATCAACACAACAGGTTACAAGTCACAGATGAAATAGTGCAACAGTTTATGACTCCGCGCAAGCTTAAATTTAGTTATGGCTCTTAAAATGTGTCAAATGAAGCCTTCAAAGAGATGCAAGTGGCTCGCAGCTAAGATCACGGATGCTGAGTCCTGTTTTGTTGCTACTTTGACTCTTAAAAACATTTTAAAACATTAAAAATAACTTATTACCATTTTTAGAACTGAGTCTATAGCAATGACAAGAAATTACAGTAGACATTTGAAAAGTCCAAGTTTAACTCAAACTGAGCTGTGCTGCCATCTGTTAGACAATCATGAGATCTTAATAACGCACTTTTGATTATGTTTAAAGAGGCCTGGAGTCTTTATGGAGTCTGAGGGACAACATTTGTCCTGGAAAACGTGTGTAATGTGACTTCCTCCCTTTTACCCTGTACCCTTAAAATGTCTTGTTCTTGTTGGCGGTTGAAATTGAACTTATTGGCTACTTTATCAAGCTTTTATCTTTTAAAAAACATTTATATCGTGTTTATTTAACGACATACAATAAATTTGTGCAAAGTCTAATTTTTCAACTAAAACCAAATATATGTAATATTCTCAAAGTCAATCCAAAGATTGAATATTTTTTGTTATTTGTTTTGTGCTTGAAAGAATATTATATTGGGGCTATTTATAAAACTTAGACTAAAATCCTATTAAAAATGTTTTATTCCACAGTTGTTAACTAATATTTCATTCAGAGCTGATAATTAAGTTATCCCAACATGAAAATCCTTTTCTTTGGGTTTTTCCATATGAATATTAATTTGTGATGTACATAACAGCTCAGATAGGCACTAATTGAACATAAATTAATTACCTACTTTAGCTGTCACTATTTTAATTGGCAAAGCTTTATAATAATATCAAAGCCAAAATTTTTGTTGACATGAAGTCAAAGCTCATATATATGTTTTAAAGCCGAGTTGAAGATTTGAAGCTCTGTATACTCCCAACATTTAATAAATTAGATGTTTATTTATAAAAATCTATGATAGCTCCAACTCCCCCAACCTAAAGGAACAGAACAAACAAAGCAACTGTATAATTGAACTGCTTAGTTTTAAACCAGCTCATTTATAAAATCCACATGTGCAAATTAAGATAAGTATAAATAAGCAATCATTAGTAACACAGCATTAGTGTTAAGAGCAGTATTTTGTAGGTAATGTTTTCAAATTAATCTTTACTGATTCCAACCTCACATTCATGGAAGATGCTAAATTTAAAAATCTAGAATATGCTCAAGGAACTGTATGCCCTAAATATTATTTTTTCTGCAATAAATAGGCCTATACAAATCTTATCTCTTAAAACAAAAAACATTATTGTTTTAAAATTATCCAACAGTATTCTCTCATTGTAAAAACAAATTTTACCTCTTCCAAATAATAATCCCATAGTTTAAACAAAAATCTCACAATAAACAAGGATTGTCCCATGCAAGAAACAAATGTATTATTAGATCACCTCACAACCAACTAACCAGGTAATTAGAGGCAGAATCTTACAGCCACTTAACCAGGTAATTAGAGGCAGAATCTTACAGCCACTTAACCAGGTAATTAGAGGCAATATCTTACAGCCACTTAACCAGGTAATTAGAGGCAAGATCTTACAGCCACTTAACCAGGTAATTAGAGGCAAGATCTTACAGCCACTTAACCAGGTAATTAGAGGCAATATCTTACAGCCACTTAACCAGGTAATTAGAGGCAAGATCTTACAGCCACTTAACCAGGTAATTAGAGGCAAGATCTTACAGCCACTTAACCAGGTAATTAGAGGCAATATCTTACAGCCACTTAACCAGGTAATTAGAGGCAAGATCTTACAGCCACTTAACCAGGTAATTAGAGGCAAGATCTTACAGCCACTTAACCAGGTAATTAGAGGCAATATCTTACAGCCACTTAACCAGGTAATTAGAGGCAAGATCTTACAGCCACTTAACCAGGTAATTAGAGGCAAGATCTTACAGCCACTTAACCAGGTAATTAGAGGCAAGATCTTACAGCCACTTAACCAGGTAATTAGAGGCAAGATCTTACAGCCACTTAACCAGGTAATTAGAGGCAAGATCTTACAGCCACTTAACCAGGTAATTAGAGGCAAGATCTTACAGCCACTTAACCAGGTAATTAGAGGCAAGATCTTACAGCCACTTAACCAGGTAATTAGAGGCAAGATCTTACAGCCACTTAACCAGGTAATTAGAGGCAAGATCTTACAGCCACTTAACCAGGTAATTAGAGGCAAGATCTTACAGCCACTTAACCAGGTAATTAGAGGCAAGATCTTACAGCCACTTAACCAGGTAATTAGAGGCAAGATCTTACAGCCACTTAACCAGGTAATTAGAGGCAAGATCTTACAGCCACTTAACCAGGTAATTAGAGGCAAGATCTTACAGCCACTTAACCAGGTAATTAGAGGCAATATCTTACAGCCACTTAACCAGGTAATTAGAGGCAAGATCTTACAGCCACTTAACCAGGTAATTAGAGGCAAGATCTTACAGCCACTTAACCAGGTAATTAGAGGCAAGATCTTACAGCCACTTAACCAGGTAATTAGAGGCAATATCTTACAGCCACTTAACCAGGTAATTAGAGGCAATATCTTACAGCCACTTAACCAGTTAATTAGAGGCAAGATCTTACAGCCACTTAACCAGTTAATTAGAGGCAAGATCTTACAGCCACTTAACCAGTTAATTAGAGGCAATATCTTACAGCCACTTAACGAGGTAATTAGAGGCAATATCTTACAGCCACTTAACCAGGTAATTAGATTCAAGATCTTGCAGCCACTTAACCAGGTAATTAGAGGCAAGATCTTGCAGCCACTTAACCAGGTAATTAGAGGCAAGATCTTACAGCCACTTAACCAGGTACTTAGAGACAAGATCTTGCAGCCACTTAACCAGGTACTTAGAGACAAGATCTTGCAGCCACTTAACCAGGTAATTAGAGGCAAGATCTTACAGCCACTTAACCAGGTAATTAGAGGCAAGATTTTACAGCCACTTAACCAGGTAATTAGAGGCAAGATTTTACAGCCACTTAACCAGGTAATTAGATGCAAGATTTTACAGCCACTTAACCAGGTAATTAGAGGCAAGATTTTACAGCCACTTAACCAGGTATTTAGAGACAAGATCTTGCAGCCACTTAACCAGGTATTTAGAGACAAGATCTTGCAGCCACTTAACCAGGTAATTAGAGGCAAGATCTTGCAGCCACTTAACAAGGTACTTATAGACAAGATCTTACAGCCACTTAACCAGGTACTTAGAGACAAGATCTTGCAGCCATTTAACCATGTACTTAGAGACAAGATCTTGCAGCCACTTAACCAGGTAATTAGATTCAAGATCTTGCAGCCAATTGACCAGGTAATTAGAGGCAAGATCGTACAGCCACTTAATCAGGTACTTAGAGACAAGATCTTGGAGCCACTTAACCAGGTACTTAGAGACAAGATCTTGCAGCCACTTAACCAGGTAATTAGAGGCAAGATCTTGCAGCCATTTAACCAGGTACTTAGAGACAAGATCTTGCAGCTTCTTAACCAGGTAATTAGAGGCAAGATCTTGCAGCCACTTAACCAGGTAATTAGAGACAAGATCTTGCAGCCATTTAACCAGGTACTTATAGACAAGATCTTACAGCCATTTAACCAGGTACTTATAGACAAGATCTTACAGCCACTTAACCAGGTACTTAGAGACAATATCTTGCAGCCATTGAACCAGGTACTTATAGACAAGATCTTACAGCCACTTAACCAGGTACTTAGAGACAAGATCTTGCAGCCATTTAATCAGGTACTTATAGACAAGATCTTACAGCCACTTAACCAGGTAATTAGAGGCAAGATCTTGCAGCCATTTAACCAGGTACTTATAGACAAGATCTTACAGCCACTTAACCAGGTACTTGGAGACAAGATCTTGCAGCTATTTAACCAGGTACTTAGAGACAAGATTACACTCAAGCCAGAAAAGTATTAAAGTGCAATCTTCCACATTCATTTAACAACAGTGAAATATGGATCAGTGAAATAGCTTTTTCGTTTAAAATACTCTTTTATAATACCATATCTATTAAAATATGGTAAGAAAGTGTCATTGTTGTTTGTTTAGCTTTTTTTTAAGTAGGACACTTAAAAGTGCACCTCAATGGGTCATATAGTAGTAGAAGTAGTAGTAGAAGTAGTAGTAGTATTACGAGCCGTGTCAGGAAAGTAATGATACATCACGTCTTAAGACGCTAGGGAGAGTTTAAATTCTTGTAAATAGACTGGAGTTGACCTTGAGCCTTGTGAATTTCATTTTGCTTTGGCAGTAAGAGAATAGTTATTTTGAGTGACATGTTAATAAAATGGCAGTGCCAATGCAAAATTCATTCTGTGATGTTTTCTGAATGCAGAAGTTAAGCACAAAGTAAACTCAAACAAATGTTGGCTGTTTATGATGATATTATGAAATTACAAAATGTGACCAAGTGGTGCTACGAATTCCTGAGAGGTACGACTGATGTTCAAGATGAACAAAGATCAATAGGCCATCTTTCATCTCTAAAGAGAAATTATCACAGATCAGTGTCTAGCAATAATAGAGTTGTATGACATTATGTATAAAAGGTCTAAGACTATGATTCATGAAGCTGTGACATACAAATTAGTCTTAAAAAAATTGGCTGCCCAAAATGTTAACAGGCAAACGACTAGAAGAAAAAGAAATCGATTCTGCGCTCACATTTCTCAGGCGCTATGCAGAGGAAGGAGATGAGTGTCTGACTATTGTGACTGGGGATGAAACACTCCTGAATAGAAACACCATTCATTGCAATAGCGCCATGCACACCCTCCTTAAACAAATTCAAAACCTTAATGGCTGTGTTTTCTGGGACAGAGGAGGCATTTTCCTGGAACTACAATTAATGTAATTAATATTGTGAGAAGTTGAGATGGCTTTAAGGGGCCATTCAAAACCAAAGGAGAAGACTGTTGATGGATGGCGTGTACATGCTCCAAGACACCGCTCGGGCCCACGTCGTGCGTCAGACCACTGAGCTGCTTGACAGTTTCAAGTGGGAGGTTTTGGATCATCTGCAGTATAGTTACGTCTACCGATTATCCGGAGAAACATCTGGGTGGAAAAAGAATTCGACTACGATGATGGGGTGACAGTAGTAGTCATAACCTGTTTCAAAGGACAGGTGGCATACTCTTATGACTCGGGTATATAAAAAGAAGTTGGTTGCCAGATTCAATAAATGTTTGGACAATGGCGGTGAATATGTGGAAAATAAAGTTATGCTGAGCTAGCTAGGTAATTTTTAGTAAAAATTGAGTAAATACAGTTTTTTAGATGCTTACAGTCTTTGTATCTTTAGTTTTTGAACACGCCTTGTACTTATCTAAGTTATATGTTATCTATGGTGTAACCTTGTTACAACATGAGTCTACTCTCCTGACCTGATGAAGCTGTCTGTGACAGTGAAAGCTTGTACTTAACAATGTGTTTATGTGTTTTTAGTGTTATCTAAACAATTTCTACTCCAGTATCACCTAGGTAAGTGTGCTGGCTCCCTCCTTATTTAAAACATGAAAGGAAAAGGATTGTTTTGGCTCACCGATTCTGTCTCCATTTGGCTGGTCTACGAGGCTCCACACTACGTACACATCACGGCTTGACTTGTTTCCAACTGAGCGGAGGGACCGTGGCTCGACGTCCGCCCAAAGAGAAACAAGAGACGATCGACATGCGCAGATCCATGCGCACTGACAAGAGTGTTGTGGTATCAACGGTCGGTTGAACGCCGCGCGATTTGAACTATTACCAGACTGTGCGAGAGTGTTCCAGAACTATGCACTCGCCTACCCCCTTTCCCAGCCTTGCTTCCCGCGCTATGAGAACACGTGACTTAACTTGTGTGTATTAATGGCAGGACTCTATAGCCAAGACACATTTCTCCGGATTCTCTAGGTGAGACACTTAGTGTTATATAATATTTAGTTTATTTATATCAAAATTCTGTTTGGCTTATGATGGATTCTAAATTACTGTTTCAGTGATATCTGCTTAAGATTTAACTTTCCTTATTCTAAATTGAGACTGTGGAATTTTTTGATTAGAGATCATGGTTACACAGTTGGACTTAAATAAATTATTGTATAGGCTAACGCATTTTATCCTCTTCATGGGTGGATTTGAAACTTTTAACACCACCATTTTGATATGCGGGATATTTGTTAAATTGTACCCTTTGGGTACTTTAGTAGAATCATGTTGAATGATTGTATTACTCGTCATTATTGGGGAATTAAATTTCTGTAGACCTGTACTTGGCTGGTCAAATCTGGGGCCGCGAGCCCGCGCTCTTAGTTTGTTAGTTTTGTTAGCAGTTAGGTTACTCGATTTTATAGGTCTTTTTTAATTATGGATCTTGGTTCTATTTTTTGGGCCTTGTAATGGCTGTATAGATAAACCTTTTTCTAGGGTACTTTGTCATCTACGTTAGTTATTGGAGGGTCGCCAATGGCGACTAGTCTATATCTTTGATTGTTTTTTAGTCTGCAGGTTAATGTTTCTATCTACATTTATTATCGTTATACAGGACATATTTGTACGAAGGTCAATTTAAATGTATGTTAATATTGTGGGTCCTTGGCCATGTTAGAGCTTGGGGTCATGCCCCAAATCATTTATTTCAATATTGTTTGCTGTGGCCACATTGTATTGATATCAACGCCTATGCTGGGCTTTGTCTCTCTCTCTTCGAGTATTGTTTGCTATGGCCACATTGTATTGATATCAACGCCTATGCTGGGCTTGTCTCTCTCTCTCTTCGAGTATTGTTATTTATTGAATAAAAAAACCTCTCGTGATCAACCTGACTTTTTATTTTTGGTAAATATAAGGAAAGGGGAGGGGGGTTACAATGGGACTTTGAAGTCGACTACATTTGTCTTATTTAATTTTATTACTGTGATAGTCCACATCGTAATGTTAAAATTATCACCAACTTCCTGTGATTTTAGTTTGGTTTGCAAGTGTATGTGACCCGGTTTGGTGGCTACGTGGTCTAAGGTGCTATTCTTGCCATTTACTGGTACATCAAGATTCGGATCTCAGTCGGGTGTACTGACGGTGCTATTCTTGACAATTGCTGGTACATCAAGATTCGGATCTTCAGTCGGGTGTACTGACGGTGCTATTCTTGACAATTGCTGGTACATCAAGTTTCGGATCTCAAGTCGGGTGTACTGAAGGTGCTATTCTTGACAATTACTGGTACATCAAGATTCGGATCTCAAGTCGGGTGTACTGAAGGTGCTATTCTTGACAATTACTGGTACATCAAGATTCGGATCTCAGTCGGGTGTACTGACGGTGCTATTCTTGACAATTGCTGGTACATCAAGTTTCGGATCTCAAGTCGGGTGTACTGAAGGTGGCTTTCCACTCTCCCTCCAGACAAATATAACATTCCCAATCCCTAAAAATCACTAAAGTAATTAGTACATAGGCGTATAACCCAACTGCTAAAATAAAATGAAACTTTGAATTTTGTATAATATTGAAAGCCTCCTAATAAGTGCACTCAGCATTCAAAGGATTAATAAGAGTTAATAATAACTTAACTAATAGCTGGTTGTATATGGAAGAAGTTACAAGAAAGATTGGTAGAAACACACAAGTAAACAAATACAATTTCCCTTTACAGTGAAAAGAACACAGTTGCTGGCACTAGTGTAAAGTGTGAACTGTGTTCTTCCTTTCATTGTAAAAAACATTGTTATGCCATTGTATGTGCTTCTTGCTCTTCAGTTCTCCTATATCTTCCATGTTTGATAAAATAAACCTCAAAAGATAAAAAAAAAGTTTTCCTTAAATATCTATATCATATATTAATAATAATAATAATAGTTTAAATTAGAAGTGGAGTAGAAATTGTTTGGATAAAACATCAAACAAACACATGTTTAAGGACAAGGTTTCACAGATAGCTGGCGTATTCAGGTTAAGAGTGCAGTGAGTCTGGCACTAAAAACTTGTCCTTGAGAATATATTTGTTTTTTTTAAATGTTTTAGCCAAACTAGTTCAACTCCTATGACCAAGGTAAGTACTGGCTATCCTTCCTAATCCAAACCCCATCTAGTCTACTGCTCTATTCCAAATATAGTGACAAGATGATGCCACATCAATATATTATTGAAGTTTTTGTAAAATATTAATTGGTAGGTTTTATTACTTGCATATGTGCTTAATTTGTTGACACTTTTATCACATTTATTTAATTATAATTATTACATATTATATTTTGTTTATTGCACTTTATTACATATACAGTAGGGCCCCCATATCCACTGGTGGTTACGTGAAACCATGGATAGTATCGAACTGTTATAAAACATAATATTCATACAACATACATATATACGGTAAAGTTTAATTAATAAATTATTCACAGTAAGATACGAGGCAACTCCACAATGTGAGGTCCGTTGAGATATGACCGCCAAAATATACTCTTGGGTGGGCTCATGCATGCACAGTAGCATAGATTGACTCGTCAACTTTCTGTCGATCCCCTTACTTCAGTTTTATCCCCATCTGATGTTCTATGAGAGTGATTTAAAATTAGTGCTGTCATAAATACTCACACCAGTTGTGAGGTTCGAGGTTGTTAGCAGAAAACCTTAACACTGCAGAAATGTCGGATAAGTAAGGTTTACAGGCCTGATGTTACAAGTGAAAGGTAGGTGAGACAATGTTTAAAGAAGGTCACACCAATGTTCATGATGTGGAGCGCAGTGGCCGACTAAGTTTGGTGACTGACAATTTAGTGGAACGTGTGGACATGAAAATTCGTGAAAACTGTTGTTTCACACTTCGGAACTTTCTTTTGAATTTTCAGAAGTTTCACAGTCACTCATTCACGAAATTGTGACAAAAAAGCTAGGCTACAAGAAACTGGGCGCCAGATGGGTCCCCAAATTGCTGACACAAGCACACAACCAAGTCAGCTTAAATATTTTTTCAGCGTTTTGAAAAGGAAGGAAATGAACTCTTTTCTCTAATCCTAACCGGCAACGAGACTTGGATTTCGTATACGGATGTTGAAACCAAACAACAATCAATGCAATGGCGTCATTCGACATCTTCAAGGCAAAAGAATTCAAACACGAACGCTCCGTCAAAAAAATTATGGCTTCTATTTTTTCGGATCAGAAGGTTGTCTTGCTTGTTGATTTTCTTGAACGGGGCAGAACCACTAATGCTGCTGGATATTGTGAAACCTTAAAAAGACTCAGACGTGATATTTAGAACAAAATATTCTTCTGTTGCACACAATGTTCAGGCCCACACTGTAGCTTACACTGTTCAGCTGATTCAGCAGTTTGGACGGGAACTGCTGGACCGCCCACCCAGACCTCCTTCAAGCGACTACCACTTGTTTGTGAACATGAATCACTGGCGGCAGATTTTTGAAAGGGGTATAAAGAAGTTGGTGCCAAGCTATAAATAATGTCTCTAAGACAATGGAGACTATGTGGAAAAATAAAGGAGGTATGCATGTATTTTTGGCCCTTTATAACACTTTTTCTATCCCTACTGAGTTGGACCTTTCTTTGTGGACGCGCCTCTTATTATCATTATTAAATAAAGTACATAACAATGTGTACTGTACACTACAGTGTACTCACTACTCTCTATTCTTGTTGCTGTGACGATCACTGATGATGATAGTGATAGCACAAAGCCCACAATGAGAGGATGTAGTGGGATGATGGTGTAGACATTGTGCAGATAACTGAAACTGCCAATACTGGGCCCTGATTTATATTAAAATATAACATTGGCTATCTTAGCTTAAGATGCCATAAAACAATATTTTTAAAAACTAAAATGCTACAAATTTAATATGAAATTTTTCTTTATTTGTGTAATACAATAAATTTTTGATATATTTGAATTAAACCCCAACAGATATAATTGAATCTTATTACCAGTTGAGGCTCTACACATATTTACATTATTGGTTCAGGTGTACGGGAGGTGGAGGAAATAACGTCGGGACACCCGGCCGGGGTTAAAAGCCCAATCTCTGTCACCAGCATTCCGCTCTGATACAAGAGTGAATATCAAATCATTGTAACTACAGGAATGTCCGCATGAAGGAAACCACAATTCAATTCATCTAAATTAGTTGAAAAATTACTCCTGAACACTGTAATCAAACCTGGAACCTTTGGTTTAGTGTGCCAATGCTCTACTACCGAGTTATTCAGTATTTATTCCATGCTCAAGGTCATTCTTCACAAGTTTTAAGGCTAAGTGTGTTATGGACATGTGTAAATCGTCAGCCACACATAAGTGATTAGTATTTATCACAGGCTATCAGATATCACAGCCACCTGTGACTCAGGAGGGTTATTTAAATGATCACACAACCAACAATGCAGGCTGTATCAATTTCATTTCAACTGCTTTTTGCACACCAAACCTTCAATTACTGTGGCTTGTAGCAAAATGTACATAAAACCCATTTTATACATTTGTTGGTGTTTGTTGCTGATGATATGACAGTTATTCTAGTACTAAGAATCTTCTTAAAACACATCCCATACAGCATATATTTTATTTTTTAAACTATCGTTGAGATATGTTCCAGTTCAAAACGAACCTAAAAAGATGTGTTGAGAGTTGAGATGAAACTGATAATAAAACATACTATTGTAATATATTCATGTTTTAAATTTTATTTTATTAACAATTGTAACAAAAATGTGTTATCCTTTGTATATTTTTTATCCAACCAATCAAGTTTTTTCTTAAAATTATGACCCAAAAAAATCCAAGTATTTTAATGTTTGTTTGACTTTAAAACTATTCATATATTATGTAAAAAGTGTAGCTTTAAGGAGGCATTATTTAAATATAACTGTAACCCTTCTCGTGGTCAAATAGCTGAAGATGTCACTCTCGCAATAGCCTTGACTGTCGTTGTCCACGAGATTGTGCTTTGAATCCCACTTTCCCTTTGCATAACCTTAAACATAGTTACACTTCGTTCAAATTCAATTTCTTCATAACTCGAAAGAAAAGTGAGATGCATTGATAAATTATTGTCGTTATACAATATTTTATTATGTAGAAAATTGAAAAAACACATTTTTTTGGGAAGAATGATATCTTGTCATCTCAAGAGATATTATGTTTATCTTTTTGTTGCTCTTAAGTCAACTTAATAGTTGTACACCTGCTTCATACCAATTATCTACCTTTTCTGGGAAAACAAAATTATACAAAACATTCGTATTGGTAAGAATATTAAATTTACCCATGTGACAATATTATAAGGCAATTCAAGTTTTGAGATCAATATGAAATAAATGATAATTTATAAATTGGACTGATATAAGTATTATTGATATAATTTTTAAATGTATAAAATATATTTTATTAATCATATTCCCTGAAAAGCTTCAAGTTTTAAAATTATTGCTGTAAAAAATGTAGAGCCACTCACTATTTTCTATTTTAAGTAAACAGATGTGTCCACATACATTTTTATCTGCTTGCTATGAGGAAAATTCATACAGTAATAATTCTATAGATGAGTGTTAATGATGACCTATTCTTTAAAACTCTTAAAAAATGTGCTACCTCATAGTAGTAACTTAAAATATTGTTGAATAAAAACTTTAATTATAAATTATGGTCCTCTCTTACCTTATTACCAAACTTTGTTTCTTGCTCGTATCGATTTGTCCTCCCAAATCCTTTGTTTCCTCTTTCAGGAAGTTGTGTTGTCACATTCCCCCCTGATGAGTTCCAATGTAATGACACACAGTTCAAGGGCGTGAGGGGTGGTCAGAATTGGCATCAACTATTTCCAGCCTGTGGCCGACCTTCCATGTTCGTGCTTTTGATACACAGATGTTTTGAATCTGTGAGAACAGTATTCTGACACATGCTCTGTTCTTTTTATTTCTATCAATCATGTGTCAAAATTTAAGCCTGATTATTGGTTGATGATGATGGAATTGTGAAGTATTTATCAAGCAGACCAGATTGTCTG
Organism: Timema californicum; assembly: GCA_902141385.1. Lineage (NCBI taxonomy): Eukaryota > Metazoa > Arthropoda > Insecta > Phasmatodea > Timematidae > Timema > Timema californicum. Next base: position 1,160 of record CABFOW010007227.1, on the reverse strand, counting down.
TGAGTCTGGCAGCCGGTTATTCTTCATTATTTAATAAGATATAATAATTGTCAAGTGTGAACAACGGATGAATTGACTGGGGAACTGATAAGAGCAGAAAGTGAAGCAGGTATACAATGTGTATACAGGGTGCCGAGAGTGATTTGGAAGGAGAACAGGTACTGGAACACTGGAAAAAGGAGATAAGGAAGAAATGTACAAAATATAGGGAGATAACGCTGATGTGCCAATGTACAAAAATATATGAGAAGATTCTGGAAAAGAGAATAAGATTAATATGAAAGGAAGGTGGAGAGAGGAACCACATGGATTTAGGTAACAGAGGTCTACAATAGACCTAACCTTTGCCTTACGACAGTCGATGGAAAGAAGGTATAATATGGGAAAAACTTGGTAATGGTATTTGATAGTATGGATAGAAATATGTTTGGAAAGAGGGAGTTTAAATGAGAGTGAAAAGTATGTATAAGGCTAACAGGAGTTGTGTTGTGACGGAGAGTGGAAGGGTGGAGTGGTCCAAGATAAAAAAAAAATTGAGTGAAGCAAGGGAGTTACCTCTCACCATTACTGTTTGTAGCGTGTTAATTACATTTTAACACTTCACTCAATGAAGCCTTATTACTATTACTACTAGAACTAATAAGTTCTAATAATGTCTGCCAGGTATAGACTCACTGCGACATCACAAGTGGGAGACGCCCAATTCTCATCAACAGTTGCCGCAGAGAACGAGGCAACTCAGCTTGGAAGACCAACACACAAACATCCAACACCTAGGACAGACGACAAGTAAATGAGAGAGGCTTCATTCGGGGTGCTCCCAACTGCCGTCGGCGAGCGTTAGTGTTCAGGTGGCGTGATGTTAGAAGATTACCAGCCCTCTTTGTACTTTGAGATAACCTTGCCAAATTGTATTAGTCCCACTGTCCTTGGTTCACGTATTGTAGGTAACCACTCTTCGGAGGAACTGCTGGAAGATATTCACGAGCATCTTGTAAAGTACAGATACTGGATGCCCCTCGTTGGAACGCCATTTGTAAAATACAGATACTGGATGCCCCACATTGGACAGTTTCAGTATTTATTTCTGCCATTTTAGAAAATTAAAGTAGTTTCTCCAGTGTTTCCAAAATCTTAATGTTAGGTTGTTTTTTATTACA
>CABFOW010007226.1:7877-25594 GCA_902141385.1 Timema californicum | reverse complement strand
CCGTCCCTCGAACTTAAAATCTTCAAAACGTCCCATTAAGAGATTTATCTGACAGTTAAAAGAAAGTGATAATTTATACTCATGTATTCATACGCCAAACTGTGTTCTTAGTATGCCACGTCTAGATAGCTTGTTTCAATTCTTACCAATCTATATTTATTGCATTTGTAACAGTTTGGTGGATTTTGTTCAAACTTGATATTTGGATGTTATAAGGCAATACCTAGAGTGATTTTTTTAATTTTAGGCCCTATCTCTCAAATTATGGATAGCTTACTGAGGGGAGTGATTTTTTTTATTCATTAGTTTTTGTAAAATATCTTTAATAATTTTGTTAATAATAAATATCAAGAAATCATTATTTGACCTTCCAAATAACAATATTTACTTGGTTTTTGGGTAAAAATTCGCTAAAGGGTAATTTATTGATGAATAATTTAAAAAAATACAAAATATTTTGTAAATGGCTATAACTATTTTGTTTAAAATGAATATATCTGGAGAGTGTTTGCCATGACTAATAAAACTGTATATCGTTTAATGGGGAAATATTCGTTTAGAGGTAGATGACTAACAACTTATTTTTAATTTGAAAACATTACCTTAACGATTTAATTCGAAATGAGTATTTGTAAAGTTGTTTACATTATAAATAATAAATATTGGTTATTCTAAAAATGATTTTTTATTATTGTTTACTAATTATTGATTTTTGTAAAATTTGAATTTAATTTAAAATACCTCTAACGCTTTTATTAAAAATTGGTATCGAAGACTATTGATTTCACATTATCAATATTAATGTACCATTATTTTTCTAGAATAAATTACTTTAGGGGTAGCTTATTTAAGGGAATTTGAAATTTTTATAAAATGGCAATGAAATCGAGTTTAAAATGTGTAACTTTGAATATTTTTTTGATAAATACGAATACGTATTTATTTTTACAATTTAAAACTAATTTTAGGTTAGTTTATAAATTATTTTAGAACATTTAAAACTTGTTAAAAATATTTGAAAAATTTGGTTTACATTTTTTATATTATAAGTATTTATTGTAATTAACACGTAGTTGTTGGTGTTTATGAGGAAAACTTACTTAAGTATTGTTTACTGTAAGCCTATTTTTGAATTATTTTTTCCACGCTATTATTACACAATATGAGAAAGCTTGTGCCGTACCATTAACTTTTAAACATATTTTCTCAGAATTTGGAAAGTGGGCGTAGGCCTAATAAGAAATATATATATTTGAGGTAGGTTATTTAACGTGAGTTTTATAAACCTACTCTAAAACTAACTTAAAACCCGAACAGACACGACATCAAGCCCCCGGCCATTAATTCATCACTGTGAAAAGAAAAAACCCAAATTTCATCAATGATTTTCTTTTCGGTCTTGTCGGGAATCGAGACAAATAACCCTAGCTCAGTGGGCTGACTAGCTATCAACTGGTTATCAAGATATTGGTCAGTTATAAAAAAAAAGTCTTGGTATGTAGATTTGCAACAAAAGAATATCACAAAACCTAAGAACTGTTGAAGGGCTTTATTACAAACACTGTAATTTGGGGGAGCAATAAAGTTAAGTTAAGGTTGTTTTGCCTGGTTACGAAGAAGATTGGTATGTTCATAAACAATTTTATAAGGTTTTATCGAAGTCCATGATGATCTAGTATGTAGCTATATATATATCATTGCATCTTACTACACATTCGGGTTGTAGATAGACCAAACATCCGGTTTAGTCCAGCGTAGAGGTCATGGTTCAGATCCCAGTCGGGTGTACTAAGTATGTTCTTTTCCACTCTCCCTCCACGCAAATGTGAGTGCTTATTCTTTAAATTTTACCTTTAAAATCTATTAGTTCAATTAAATGTGTAAAATCCGTACGAGTAATGAGAGGTGGTGGAGAAAAAAAAAAGTAAAGTAAAATTTCAGAAAATATGTTGGAAAAATTTATTTTAAAAAGCTTTTAATAATATTGGTTTTTAAATTGTGAGCCGATTTTTCAGCGAGCACCGTTGTTTTCCAGCAGTAACAAAAACAACAAAAAATGTTAAAGATGTTCTAAAAGTGGTAGGCGTACATGCCAAAATACTGTCGAAACTTCGATGGCGTTGGAATATTCTGAAACGCGGTACCGCCAGTTAAATATTCTGTCAATATCAGGCTTGCTGCGAACAATACTTCAATCTCTTATCAAAACCGAACCCACTTTATTAAAAAATAAAAAATTCAAATCGATATTCAATTTACTTCTTACTGGCGTACTAAGCTTTCGTCGACCAAACAACCAAAACCGACAATATCTGTTACAGGGAGCCAAAAAGCAGTTTAATAAAAACGACAAGTAGGGGGAGGTGGGGGAAGAGGCGGGGCTCAAGGGAAGGGGAGGGGTATATCATTTTCAGCCTGCTGCTCAATGGATTGCGGTAATTTACCCTCTATTACAAAAAAAAAACTCATTTTATCTATCTGAAAAAAATTATACGAATATATTTACGAATTCAGCATATATTTTAGAATAATATGTAACTCTTAATATACGTCAAATGTTAAATGATGAAACCCAGCTATTGGACCTCATTTCAAACAACTATTTATCTCAAAGTTCGTAATGGAAAAAAATACTAACCCATCTTACTATAACACGAAGCTACTTTGGAAATTAAAGAAAGGCATTTATCATTCTCTCAATGGTATCATGTTTATTAATATATTAGTATACTTTTAGTGAGAGAAAGCCTATTGTGGATATTAACAACAATATACTAAATCGTAAACTACAACTAAACCGTTAAACATTGATTTACCAGTAATTAAAGAAGGATTAATTAATTTTGTAACTAATATTGGGCTTAGGCAAACCCCAATAATCGAACTCCATGTCTCTAAGACAAATTGGTAGACACGCCTGAGACAAAATTTTGTCAAATGTTCTCAAATAAATGGTATAAACTGTGAATATATGATTTAAATTTGTTCAAATTGGGTTTTTTTAACAGTAGCCATAGAAGTTTTTTTTAGAGGAGGGAATTCTCAAATATCTTTTTGCACCACTTCTCTCCACCCATTTCGAGATACTCGCCAATTTGCACTAGTTAGGTAAGCGCTATAATGGTAAACCTTTAAGTAAATGTAACAACATTCAAATAGAAGTAGAGTGGGAGATTATCTAGGGGTCAAAAAATATCACTTTCTGACCACCTGACCAGTGTTCGAACCTCGATCTCCCAGTCACCTGAAATTCAGCCTATTCTGAGCGACGTCTTGGTTTACCCGGGATGGGAAAACCTATCACTAATCGCCACGAGTGGCGAATTGACAATTAGAGTGTGGCGAATATGAGTTTACCAGCTCTCACGGTAGAATAAACTTGTTTTCTTGACGGCGCGACGTATGCTGGTAGTGACTTGATATTTCCTGCATATAATTATTATTATTATTATTATTATTATTATTATTAGCACCGCGTCTTACTACCCGTTCGGGTTATACGCACTTACGCTAATGTGTAATGGTAGGGTGATTGTGAGATGAAGAAGGACATACAGTTTAACGTGGAATCTGAACCACGGTGGAGGCCTGGCATTCCTCACATTCACAAGATATCTTGTCAGAGGTGAAGGAAGGGTTTGGTAATCAGATAAATCTTTGCCGGCACCGAGGATTGAACCCCGGCCGCCAGCATAGAAGTCTGACACCTTACCCCTAGACCGCCAGGTCACCTGCATATAATTGAGGGTGTGGGAGGGAGGTCTTATCGACGTGAAGTGGCCAATATACGTAGACAGCACACAAAAAAAACTGTCCCAGAAATTTGAATCACATTATTATGATTTCAATTACTTCAAATTGGCATTTAAATTACTGTGTGATCCATTCCACTTTGATATAACAAATTCGATCAAACGTTAAAATTAAAGCGCATTACTGTATCATGTCTATATCACTTTTTTTTAGCAATTGAAAAAATGAAATTTAGTTAACTTAAATTAAGATAAAAAAAAATCAGTAGAACTGTTGAGGATCAATCACACCTAATTATGCCAATTAAAGATTCTTGTTACTCGTAAAACAAATATTTTAAGTGAACACAGCCGTATGGGGGGGGAGACTGTGATCAAACATTAGCGTTTTTTTAGCTAATTAAAAAAAGTATCAAATAGCTCAAGTACAGTAGCCCCATGGCTTCTTTGGTGCTGACTAAGCTCACAGCTGATAGTTGACAGTCAACATACAGGTATATACCTAAATTTTGACTTTCAGAAGTGACAGCTGCTAAACACATGTTTTTGAATATCATATGGCTCGGCGTAGGGATACATAATTTGTTCTGGTAACTTTTCAAAGCTGTCAGTCAACACCAAAGAAGCCATGAGGCTACTGTAATCCTATCTAAACTACACAGTAAGTACACTGTATATTTGACAAACATCCTACCTTCACGACCTCCAAACTTCCTTTTCTTCTTGGTGGAAGATGACGTCTTGTTGCTGCTGGAATTGGCGGAAGAACCGCTCTTGTCTTTTTTCCACCGTATCAACATGTTTCACTTTGTCTTATCCCGGACTGTAACCCACTCCTGCCACAGAAACCACTGTCACTTCCGAGAAGAATAGTTCAAGTCCACATGGTTGTTTGAAAGTCTGTCGAAACTAGTCCCGTGGGAGAGTCACAGCTAGGGTGCGTTAGACTAAACTACGCGGTGGATGATGACAAAATCCCGGTGTGAATGGCAGTTGTCGATTTCTTTCGTCAATGATCGTGTTATAAAAAAAACACCACCACAAGGTTTTGTGTAAACTTTATAGTAAAATCTTAACAAAAAAGAAAATACATTGATGTTGGTTTAAATAATATAAATTGCTTGAGGTGGAGATGTAAGTAACAAGAGAAAAGTTGTTTTCTTATAGTTTTTATATCAAAGCTTTTTTTGGCTAATTTAAATACAATAAAGCTTCAGTAGAACACAAAGTTTTCTTCATATGTTGAGATAATAATTTCTTGAATATCTGTCACATGAGCATAGCGGAATTAGATGACCAACTTTTTAAAAGAAGAGTAAAAGTTATCAGTAAATTCCAGAACACCCTTGACAGATATTCAATAACTGATGACATCACCATGGGAAGAAAATTAAATTCTATTTTTCTACTGGAGAATTTAATAAAATTCTTTTGACCATAAAAATGTGATACTATAAAAACTGTAAGAACATATTTTCTCGTGTCCTTTACACCCCCACGTTAAGATGGAAAACTACTGAGGAACTCCATAAATAGATCATAATTGAATTATTTTTTATGAAGAGCTGGATTTGTAAGGACATGGCCCCGGAAGGTGTATACGACTGACGAAAAATTTAGGAACACTTCTATGCTATTCTCATTACAATGAGGCCGAGTTTTTGGGAGACATAATTACAAAGTAATACCTAGAAATAACTTAAATGATACAAATCGTTTAAAGGACATTAGAAGGGTCCCCGTCATACCTGAAAAAATCGCAAGTTACCATTGTAAACTGAAACTATTACAAAGAACAAAAGAAAGCGGGAGGGTGGTGGCAGAAACTGATGTATGTATGTATTTGTACACTACTGAATATAAAGGAGAAAGTAGTCAAATTTGTTGGAAAAATAAACTAGACCAAAATTCATATTGGCTGTAATAATTGTTGAAAAACAGAATATCCAAAAAGTGTAATAATTTGCATGTCTATATCTCCCTGGAATCATACTTACCAATCCTTATCACTAATATTTTCAATGTTAATGATAATTTTTTTTTAAATGTTGGTAAAAATAAAAACAGTTATATAAATTGACATTGTTTGGTACTAAGCACTTTTCTCCCTCCCTTCCCCTCCCTCTCTATCGATCTATCTCTTACACACACACACACACACACACGACGCAAATCTAAAGCCTTAAACCTTAGTACATATAAAACTAAACACGTCGGCCTCATGCATATCCTAGGTCATGAAACGCCACTGGTATACAGTGTGTGGTGAATATGGTTTAAGCCACGGAGCCTATTTGAATCGTGAACGTAATCCGAACCCATTTGGACGGAGCCGTCCAATCAGAGAATAATTGGACCCTGCTCAACTTTTGTGAATCAGCTCGAATTAAGAATCGCATTCTAAAATGGCGGCGGGGAGGGTGAAAGGAGCTCGTGCTAGAAAGTGGACTGAGCAGTAAAATTAGTGGATGCCCCGCCCCCTAGCTCTTCGCGCTTTAGAATCCATTTACGAGCCAAAATTTCTTCTTCACTTCATACGAACGATTTTAGTGAATTTCTACCGCCTTAAATATACATACACGTGACAGCTAACCAATACCTTTCAACACGATATCGGCCGCTTATGCCCTTTTGTATGACTTTATTATTATGATTATTTTCTCTGCACATCCCCGGGATGTCCTTCGGACGAGAGGTCGCGAGTGCGGGAAAAACTGCAGAGTGCCCACATAGCGGAATGGTGAAAATGTTATTATTATTATTATTAGCACCGCATCTTACTACCTGTTCGGGTTATACGCACTTACGCTAATGTGTAATGGTAGGGTGCTTATGAGATGAAATGGAGGTCCTACAGTTTAACGTGGAATACAAACCACGGTGGAGGCCTGGCATTCTCCACATTCCTAAGATGTCTTGTCAGAGGTGAAGGTGAAATTGTTACCTTTATCGGTACTATAAGAGTGATCACACATGAAAGTAGAATATTTTCTTAAGCAGAAAAATTCGGTGTATTAGTCCTGGTCATTCAACTTTTTTTTTCCTAAGATATATTTGATTCCTATTTATGAATCCCGTGATGAGGTACCCAGACTGAGAATTTATTATTAGTCGGTGACCTGGCGGTCCAGGGGTAAGGTGTCAGACTTCTATGCTGGCGGCCGGGGTTCAATCCTCGGTCCCGGCACAGATTTATCTGATTACCAAACCCTTCCTTCACCTCTGACAAGACATATTGTGAATGTGAGGAATGCCAGGCCTCCACCATGGTTCGGATTCCACGTTGAGCTGTAGGTCCTCCATTTCATCTCACAATCACCCTACCATAACACATTAGCGTAAGTGCGTATAACCCGAACAGGTAGTAAGACGCGGTGCTGCTAATAATAATAATAATATTAGTTCACAAAGAGAAGAGAGGTTCACCAAAATAGTATAGTATGGACAAAGTTTTCTTATATTTATAATTTCCCTAAGAGTCTAGCAGAATTATTTTGTGAGATAGATACCCTTTGTTTACCCCGAAAGGGAGCAAGCATGTCTTGCTCGGTTACCGTAAGGTGAGGCCTATATGATAGGCGTTAATGTATTTAGTCAGGGTAATAATGCTAATTTTAAGGGTAAACTGAGTATACAATGAATTCAACGTGACGCATATGCATTAGTTAAACAAGATCAAACGAGGATCGGAAGCCCTTTAGATTATCCTGCCTCCATCTTCTCCTATCCTTTCGTGTATCCTATTTCCGCACCCAGCCCATTCAGATCCTTGCCCAGTTAATCCCACCATCAAGTCCTTTGTTCAGACCCAGAGATTTCCTGTCATCCGGTATTTGCTCCAGTAATGCTCTTGGCCTCAGTTGCTGACTCATCCTAGCGACATGTCCCGACTATCTCATCCGATTTCTCTTTATCGTCTGGACGATATCGTGTGAATAAACAACATGGCTAAATTAAACTATCACGATTTTACTTCCAACAGTATCACTTTAGATTATTAATCGACGAAGAACGAAAGTTTGATTGAAGGTATCAACCTAAAGAGCGTGCAGCATAGCAGGCCCAACTCGACTCCCGGCTCGAGCAAGGTATGGGTGTGAAAGTGAAAAGAAAAGACTGACATTCCAAAAAATATGTGCAGTACATTCATATTTGAATGATAGCTCGAAATTTTCCGCGGTGACGATGGGGAACAAAGCGACCAAGTTTATTGTTAATAACTACAACGTGTCCCTATTAAGACAAAATGAAGATTTTTGCACAGTGCATAGCTGGGGAGCCATTCTAAAATGGTCCAAAACCGATTTTTTCGGCGAAATTTTTTTTCGTCCAAAGACCATTTAATATTTCAACAATGTTCTGTATTAGGAACATCTATTAACTCTTCATTTCCATCAATGTTTAGTAAGAAAATATGCACGTTGTGTTGGTGTAAATTTACTATTTATAGCCGACTGTATCACAGAGTTGATTGGCCTGTAATGCGCGGCCTTCGAAGTACATACATGCGTCCTTTGGTCAACAGCTAACAGCTTGGTGTCTCCTCTACAGAAAATATCTTAGTGTATTCTTTACAGCTAACATTTCGGTGTGTTTATTTGTCAAGCCTTAAACTAAAAACACTCCGTTTACCCTTAAAGATGAGAGGCTTACCTCGAGTGATTACACTATCATATAAGTTATACCTTTGTGGAATAAAGCAAGGTAAGGCTTTACCTTGAAGGGTAAACCGAGTGTAAATTCGATTTGAACTAAGACAGGGACATCCGGTCTATCTGTGAATAAAAATGAAGTTATATATAGCACGGTCCTTGAGTCTCAACCACGAATAACGTTACAAATATGATTGGTAAGTAGATTTAATGAATATATTTGTTCCACTTGAGGGCATGTTGTTCTATATAGTATCCCATTTCAGTTGAGACTCAAAAAAGTAGACAAAGAAAACAGAGAGGGAACGACTGTCTTCGAGGCTCAACGAACAGTTTCCCTTACATTGTCCTATTGTGGTTTTAGTAACTCTAGACAAGGAATAGGCCTATTGGTATTTTCGTGTTTGTGTTTTGTTTATGCACCGCATCATGACCAGTCAAAATGAAATATAAACTATTTATAACAGCTAACACAGTCCAAGTTTCATATGAAACCTTATCAGACAGCTAGCAAAGTTACTAGTTCTATTTTCACATAACCCGCCTCGTTGGCACAGTTGGCTAACGCGCTAGTTGTGTTGAGCTCGACTGCCGAGGACGGGGAGGTCGAGAGTCGAATCTCGGTCGGGTAAACTGGGGGTGGCTTTTCCTAAATAGTTTTCCCCTCTCCCTCCACGCAAATGCGAGTTCACTTCCTCCAAATTAAACCTTCCCAATTCCTAATCCATTAGTGTAATTAAGCGTATAAACCGAACGGGTAGTAAGACGTGGTGCTAAATAATAATAATATGTTCACATAATAATACGTCAAGTCATGTAAGCTGAAGCTCACTATTTATATATATATATACAGTAGATCGTAGATAATTCAGACGGGGATCAACTCAATCAAGAGTTTTTGAAAATATAGTACCTATACCAAAAATAAACAGAGACGGGTATTTAAGACAACTCAATGTTAAGGTAGAAACATTTAAATTTTAGTCAAACAACGAACTTACACATTGTTTTATGTTGCTAAATATTACCAATTCTGAAGGAATATAATAAAACAAAAAACTAACAAAGAAAAAAAAATCTCCTTTTTTCTGAACATGGGATGAGGTGCATTTTTTGGCGGCCATTATCTCTGATATTGATACCACTGTGGTTATTTTTATAGATAATAATTTTTCACAGGAGATCCAGTTTATCTACGATCCAAATTTTTGCCGTCCGAATTATAGACGCTCTGCTGTACCTATAAAATTAACACTAAAATGTTACCAATGTTGACATAAAAAAAAATATGACCCCTTAAACAAAAGTTTATTCTTACCAAAACTCGCCTTGCCTATTGGAATCATTGGAATTTGACAGTTCTACTGGAAGGGGTAAAGGGTAATTGTTTACTATAGTGGACTTTGTGTTACAAATAAAATGGGACAGCAAATAGTAGTGAACCGGTCGCTTTTCATGTTGTATCCATTTGACAGATTTGAGAGTTCGTTTAACGAGTCGGCTGCCGGTGGGCCCCCCCAAAAAAAACAATGAAAAAACAAACTCATTTCTCTAATGATAACAAATGATACCAGCTTACTTCATGGCAGTGTGTCATTCACACATTCGCATCTGTGGCCAAATGGTATGAGGTGTCACTCAACTCTCTTGTTAGACTGGTCTGCTGATAACATGAAGATAGAGTTCAAATCCCGGTCAGTTCTATTGATAGTGGTTTTCCTAAATGGTTTCCTACTCTCCTTCCAATCAAATGCGGAATTTGAAATAGACCTTATTCCCTTTCTCTCGTATGGCAGTCCATCATTTTGTTTTAACTAAACAGATTTGCAAACTCGTTCATTTTAAGTAAGTTTGTGAGCTTTTAACATTAAGCCTCATAAACATTTGACAGATTAAGCCTCGTAACTTTACTAGACGCGACTTTGGATAGTAACGTGATTAATTCCAGTGATAAAAGAAAGATAAGAGTTATGATCTGCGAATGGATTCAAAAAGGTCGTAAACGCGAAGATTTTAATATCCACTGCCAGAAAATATTCAGAATTTTATATATAAAAATGGTCGAATGTTCAAAAGAGGAGCCTGTTATTAATCAAGAAGGAAGTGTGAAGGGGTGCGAAGCAGTGGGGTAGAGGGCGGGCGATAGTGCTACTATAAAGACAAATTAACACTCTTTAATTTAATTTAATTTAATTTAATTTAATTTAAGTTCAAAGAAAAATTAATTAAATATTTGGGGTTTTTTTCTCTCTTCAAGACCTACTTCACGCTTCACATGTACATATAATCAATCACCAATGGAATAAAGATGAGGAAGTCATAATTTTGAAGAGGTGTGCTAGGATTTGAATAGAGGAAGAGTTGAGGACCATTTTATATTTAAAAACTAAGTAGGCATACACTCAGCCTTGGTCTGAACCCCAATCTACCCTTGACCGGCAACATATATTATATGAGACTCCTTTGTTTGCTTTCACACCGATATTTTACTATCAGAAAATAACTTATTTTCATAAGTTCACTTTATGGCAGTCCATAAGGACTTTATAATTAACCTTCTGTGACTGGCACTGTTGCATTTTCACAACCACTGTAATTAGTTCGGATCCCCTCCAAGTATTCCTCAAATAACTCCTGCTGCGTATTGTGTCGTCATAAAACATTCGAAATAATATTTATTTTCTGAGCTAGGAAAATTTTAAATGGTGCCAGGCATAAATGTTGTGAATATGCAACGGCACCATTCGTGATGGCATACGTCTGGCTCATTGCCACCGTATGTTTACATTGCATAGTTCTTGTAAGTTCGATCGCGTGTCTGAAAGTGCAATCACGTTTCTTTATTTTTCTTTAGTTGTTATTCACGTGCGGTCACTAATCTACATACAAATACGAATTGAAGGAATAAACTCAAGGGAAAAAGTCTATTTTCAACAAGAATGTAGGTAAAACTGCATCAAAACGGTTGATCAAGAAAGTATGAGTGAATAAAATTTTGTAATAACATAATACATTAATATCGTAGAAATACGTAATACGTAATCAGTAATTTTATAAAATGAATTACAGTAAAATATCAAATGCTTTTTAATATTTTTTAAAATAATAAGCTAGTTTTTTTAACAGCTTGACAATATTGTAATTTTTTTTAATAACATTTACAAAAATACTATATAAATCAATATTCAAATATTTATTTAATAATATTGCGTCAATAATAATAAAAAATATAAACTAACGTATGTGTTTTTGATTATTATTTAAAGCTTTAGGGAGGACGTTGTAATAATGCGACGGCGCCAATCCTAATGCTATTTTTTTTTTTGCGCCAGTCCCCGAAGGTAAATTAAATAAGACATATTTCAAGAATGACAAATGTTAGTGACTTTCAATCAATGTTGGTGGTCAAAACTGGGCTTCCCATAAAAATATTAGGGTTTAGTACGAACCTATATCCACTGAACATCTAGCTCCAATAATAATTACAGAATACAGTACACAGTACGATGAAAAAGAGGGGGAGGGGGGTCAAGGCTCAAATCTCACCAGAGTATCCTAAGGGTGGTTTTTCACTGTCGTTTACCCACCCTATTTCCAAGCTAATTCGCGTAAATCTCCACCAAGTACACCGTACCAATCTCAACTCTTGAATAATTCATAAATATATAAATAAATGGTGCTAAATGTTTTCAAACAAAAATAAATAATTCTCAGGACAGTAATAAATAAAACACGCAACCAATGGATGCCACACCGTCTACTTAAGGGGAAATACCCTCACACGTATGTGTTCCTTATAAGAATTACAGTTCTGAAGAATCAAAACCACTAAAACAATCGTGAGTCATCTCAAAATTGTATGTTGCGGCTCAATTAAAAAATAACACTCTGTTTGAAGAATGCTAAAGTTATGTTTCTAACTATTTATTGTGAACATAAAACCACGACATTTGATATAAAATGCCTCTGAAAATGACCTTATCTAATATATTCAATATTTAGTTTATAAATTATTTAATCGTATGAGGACGTATTAATAATACCTTTAAAGTCAGTTTCAGCGTAAACCATATTTTGAAATAACAAATCACTTCTTAAATAACGAAAGATTTCTGAAAGAGCTAGTTCCCATAGAAACATATATCCGCTAGAGTTACTGGTCAAGCACAGTAGCACTGTTCTTTAAGCCTTCGATAAAAGATACACCAACGTTAAAAGCACTTACACTATTTTCATCTCGAGAACTTGTTGATAAACCCCCCTCCGATCTCCTCCTCTTGTAAAGTCACGCGATATCAAGATAAGTCTTCATTTAAGGGAGCACGTGAAATATCGCTGCGAGATAAAGGCGTGTCAGGAAAACGATCGGAAGTTTAACGGGAAACTCTTTAAGAGTTCACGAAGAAAGCGTCCGACGCGAGTTCACCTGACGGACTGAGCCGAACGGTGAGGATGGTTTTTTTTTAAATGCTGTTGAGTATGGAAAAATGGGGGTGGTAGGGGATAGAGGAGGGGAGGAATTTAATGGTTTAAGTCCCCAGTGATACCACTCCAACAAGCAGGCATGCACCGGCACACAATGGGTCGATTGTCAAGGGTGAAGTGAGGGCGGCGAGATGGGTATGGGGGGAGGAAGTGGGGAGGAGGGGCTATAACACATTGTCTCGCCTCGCAATGGCTTACGTCACACAGGACACGATTTAAAAAAAAACTAACATGAGGACATCCTTGGTTTCGTTAGACAATCCTCCGATTGCGGGGTGGAGGTCTAAGAATAGAAGTGTGGGAGGGTGAGAGAGTAAGTGGGCGTGGTACCCACCACACTGCACGAACAGACGTTTACTAAACATTTTGGCATCATTCATTAGGTCGCAATTTAGGATGAGAACGTGAGTTGAAAAGTGTGTATTTCCAGTTTTTACATAAAACCTTTTTTTGGTCAAAATAAATAAAATATTGTTCCAGTGGCAACGTTTAGTTTTAAAACTAGTAAAAATTCTTTTTTTTTTAAATATAAATAAGGATTTTAGGTTTTCTTTTAAATATCACTATAGTATTTTATTTAAAGGTGGAAAACTCTAAAATTATGTGCAGAAATATTTTAAATTTATTCAATAATATTCTTTCTTAATCGTTTTCATATTTTTGCAAATATTTTGAAAATGGCATGAAATATCGAAGAGAAGGCTTAATAGTGATTTATTACTTTTATTTTAAATATTGCTTAGATTATCCCTTGATTTATTATTTTAAGAGAAAAAACAAATCTTTTTCCCCTACAAGTTGCGGGTAAGCTATGAAATTATAAATATATATTAAATCTTCAGAAAAAGCAACGCCATTTTGGAAATTTTTGAACTTATTTTCCTTTCTTGCGGAGGGAGAGGGCACGCGTTTAGGTTTTGGACTGCTGGTTTTCCCTTTCAAAGAAATTAGTTAACGAGCATAAAACTGGGTGTTGTGTTTGTTCTAGATTTATGTTAGTTTATACATACACGCTTCGTTGGCCAAATGGTCTAACCATCTACACTCTGGTTGGACTAGACTGTCGAAGTTAAGGAGATCGGGGCTCGAACCCAGTTGAGTGAACTGATTATGGTTTTCCCCTAAATGGTTTCACACTCTCCTTCGACGCCAATGCGGGTGTACTTCCTCTAAATTAAACCTTCCTGATCCTTAAAACATTAGTGTAACTAGTACATAGGCGTATAAACCGAACGGGAAATAAGACGCAGTACTAAAAAAAACTAGATTAGGATATAAGCCGGGCTGATATAATTAGTCGATTCAGAAATTCCCGTTTAATAACACAAATTAAAAATGTACATATATCGTTTGCCTATTTGCCCTTAAGTAGGCAATTAAAATAAATTACAACAGCTGTAATAATGGCGCTGAATTTAGTATTATTATTATTAGCACCGCGTATTACTACCCGTTCGGGTTATACGCACTTACGCTAATGTGTAATGGTAGGGTGATTGTGACATGAAATGGAGGACCTACAGTTTAACGTGGAATCCGAACCACGGTGGAGGCCTGGCATTCCTCACATTCACAAGATGTCTTGTCAGAGGTGAAGGAAGGGTTTGGTTATCAGATAAATCTTTGCTGGGACCGAGGATTGAACCCCGGCCGCCAGCATAGAAGTCACACCTTACCCTTAGACCACCAGGTCACCGAATTTAGTGTTAATTTCATTAAAATTCTACCTGTAAGAATCCTAGAAACATTAGCCAATGAAGAAGATTCACTTATCGGTAAATTTAAATTCAAGTTTTTACTAAAGGAATATCTGCATAAATTAGTTTATATTCGGGCAATGAATAAATTCAAACAACTCATTAATTAACCCTTCAACAACGAAGATTGATCAAAAAACCGATAAAGACCAGTTATTAACACTTAATTAATAAATGTGGTGGGGTTTTTTTTAATATTTATAATCATCTCCATCATCAGCTTTCCGTCCAATATCTGCTTTCATTAACGATGAGGTTTCAAATAGAACGGAATTGATTATGGAACCATGCTGACAGATACCGGAGCGATCAAATTGGCGGTTTTATTACATCAGTTCGAATACGTACGCCGTACATAGTTATCTGCGCCGCAGTGTAATCTAAATAGTTGGGCGTCACTCACGTTCTCAATATCTGACTCTATCCACACTGATGGCCACGCAGGCTAATGAGTTTGGCCAGGTTGCCAATGACAAGGAGGTTGGGATTCAAATCTTAGCCGGGTTAACTAAGGGTGGTTTTCCCCTAGATCTTTTCCCACCCCCTCTGTGAAAATCCACGCACAAATCACCTAACTTACATTCACCTAATATCTAACCTATTAGTTTTATTTTTCTTCGTTCTTTTTTAGCACCACGGGGTTACTATCAGTTATGGCTATATATATAAACTAATTACTCTAATATGGTATGGATGAAAAAGGTTAGTTTTAAAGAAGGTGTACCCACATTTGCGTGGATGGAGAGTGTAAGCCAATTAAGAAAAATCACCCTCTGTATATCCGATTGGGATTCGAACCCCGATCTCGTCAACAGCAGTCAAGTCTTTTGCGAGAGTGACGTCTTAGAGACCACTCGATAGCCAAAATACGCAACCTATTTTTTTTCAGCACCACGTATTACTAACCGTTCGGGCCTATCTATTAATTACGCTGATTATTTTAGGGATTAGGAAAGGTTTTTTAGAGGAAGTGTATCTGCATTTGCGTGGCGGAGTGGAAAACCATGTTTTTTAAAAACTATATTTGAACCTCGATATTCCCGTAATGGTTAGTATAGTCTTCTGTGAAAGTAGCGCTTTGACCACGCGGCCACTGAAATAGGTAGTACTCTATAATTATGTGTAAAATATGCAGATAGCCAGGACGGGTAGTAAGACTGGGTACAAAAAAAAATCTCTACTCCACGTCTTATTACCTATTCAGGATATCAGGATATTTGCACTAATTGTGTGGAGATGATTAGGGTATAATTTTTTTAGAAAATGTACCTGCTTATAGGCGGAGAGAGAGAGAGAAAATGGTAAGCCATCCAGGAAAAATTACCCTCAATATACCCAGCTGGGATTCAAACCCCTAACGCCAGCCACTAGCAAACCAAACAAGACGGTACAAACCCCTTTGTACACGTGCCCATTGGTGGGGGTGGGGGCTATATAATTTAAAGTCCGACACCTTAGCTCAGTTGGTAGTGTGTCTGTCTACTAAGTTAAGGGTCCCGGGTTTTAATCCCGGATTTGCCGAAATATGTACCATTAGTGAAATTGGGTTATCCCCTTTCTCAGTGAGCAATCAACGGCCAGAGGGATGGGTGTTATGTTTGTTCTCAAGATTAAAGTTAGTTTTAATACGTGTGTTGATGTAATCAGTCAGCTTAGAAAGTGCACGTTAAATACCTCAAATAAAGTGTTTAAATTATAAACTTTAAATATACACTTTATTGAACCAAACTTACAAAATGTATAAAACTTGTGTACTGACGATGACATTTTATTTGATCCTTTAACAGAATCCCTTTCTTTAGTTGACCCATCGTATCGAGGATTTGTTTTAACTTTACCGTTTGACATTATTAGTCTATGTCTGTCCATCCGGTTGTCTGGATTTTTGCTACACGATGAGTGTCAAATTAGAGGACCAATTTTACCGAAATTTGGAAGGTAAATTTTTTGATCCTGGGCCAAATAATATATGCTCTTTTTTTATATATGTTACCAATTTCAAGATGGCAGCCATTTAAAATTCTGGCTGTCCCTTAGTTTGTTCCACAATAGCTTCAAAATACGTGCACAACTTTCAACCAAATTTATCAGGGATATACTTTGACCCTAGGCATAACGATGCATGTACATTTTCAATCTGGCTATCCGTTTTAGTACCTATCAAAAGAATTTTCGTTCAAAAAAGCTCGCTCAAGTGGTTCTTACAAATGTAATTCATTCAATCACGTTGGGCGTATTTTTTAATGATGATATATATTCCCAAACTGACGTCTTAAGCCACGCGAACGATGGTTAATCTCTATGAATATGACATACTATTGAATATATTGTAATAATTTGTGTTCGGTATAACTTGATCGTCAAGGGGAAATAAGCTTTAATATTAATATAATATAATATAATATTTAGCACCGCGTCTTACTACCCGTTCGGGTTATACGCTTTAAGTACTAATTACTCTAATGGATTAGGAATTGGGGAGGTTGAATTAGAATAAGTGAATCCACATTTACGTGGAGAGAGAGTGGAAAACCATTTAGGAAAAACCACCCTCAGTTCACCCGACCGAGATTCGAACCTCGATCTCCCCGTCCTCAGCAGTCGAGCTCAACACGACAAGCGCGTTAGCCAACTACGCCACTGAGGCGGGTAATAAGCTTCAAATCCAAGGAGAAATTATCAGGGATATATCAACATAAAATCCAAAGAAAAAGGCTAATACAGTAGTAACGATAATAACATGGAGGGAGCGAGGTCTACTGTTATTATTAGCACCGCGTCTTACTACCCGTTCGGGTTATACGCACTTACGCTAATGTGTAATGGTAGGGTGATTGTGAGATGAAATGAAGGACCTACAGTTTAACGTGGAATCCGAACCACGGTGGAGACCTGGCATTCCTCACAAGGTCTACTGTTCACAGAACTACTAGTAAGACTGTAGTAACGATAAGAACATGGAAGGAGCGAGGTCTACTGTTCACAGAACTACTAGTAAGACAGTAGTAACGATAATAACATGGAGGGAGCGAGGTCTACTGTTCACAGAACTACTAGTAAGACAGTAGTAA
>CABFOW010007225.1:12927-25611 GCA_902141385.1 Timema californicum | reverse complement strand
CGGCACAGATTTATCTGATTGACAAACACTTCCTTCACCTCTGACAAGACGTGTATTAATCACAACTTGTGAATGTGGGGAATGCCAGTCCTCCACAATGGTTCGGATCCCACGTTAAACTGTAGGTTCTCCATTTCATCTCAGAATCACCCTACATTACACATTAGCGTATGTGCGTATAACCCTAACGGGTAGTAAGATGTGGTGATAATAATAATAATATTTATATTATTATTATTATTATCTCATTATTACAATATTTACAACGAATATCACTAAAAATTTATTTTTGTTATAAGAACTGCTGTAAAAATACTAATTAGCTCCCCCTTCTAACCTATCTTAAAGTTCCTTTATAAAGCAATTCGAGTATACAGTAGCTTAGTGGTGGTAACATAACCATTGAAAAGTCAAATCCTGCCCACATACGAACTTCACGTTGTACGCCCCTGGGCCACGAAGCTAGCACAAGAAGACAAAGCTATCCATCAAAGACAAGGATATTCAGCAGATCCCGCAGAATCCGGAGCTGGATACAGTATCTGTGGGGGTATGGAGGTAAAACACAATGACATTCTTAGCAAAAACGCAGCGCGGGGTGTAAGGACCACCACGAGGTTGAATAATACGCGAGAAATCGTTCATCCGTAAAAATAATAATAATGTTTGAGGGAGCATGCGAAATAAGGTGTACTTTGTATGCTCTTCTGATTTACCGGTGACGTAGAGTTTGGAGTTTTAATCCTGGTTGGATGTAACAAAGTTTTTTTCTTCTAAAAAATGTCTCTCGCTTTCTCCACGTAAATACGGATGCATTTACTATTACATGACATCTTCATAATCCCTACCTTAGTAGATGTATGGATAGCACAGATGGGCTATTAAGACGTTGGGGGACAAAAAAAACCCACAAGGGCCACCAAATATGTGCTATTTTCAAAATGCTCTCAAATGAAATACTGTTCAAAGTAATATGACCATTGATTCACGGATAAACTTTTATAATACTTTCCCATACTGACAATATTCATGTAGTAAAATAATTGCAGTAGCCCCATGGCTTCTTTGGTGCTGACTGACAGCTGACAGCTGACAGCTGACGGCTGACGGCTTTGAAAAGTTACCAGACCGAATTATGTATCCCTACGCCGAACCATATGATATGCAAAAATATGTGTTTAGCAATTGTCACTTATGACAGTCAAAATGTAGGTATATACCTAAATGTTGACTGTCAGAAGTCATCTGTGAGCTGTCAGTCAGCACCAAAGAAGCCATGTACTTACGTGTACCGGATTTGAACTATCTTTGGTTACGTAATACATATTTCGATTAATTAAATATAGTTGAAAAATTACATTTGTACATGAGAATCTAACACAGGCCCAAGGTATCGGATTATATTCCCAAGTTTAGGTTTTTTTTACAACTATATTTAATTTATTTAAAAATATACCCATATTCATTACTGATATTGCTGATTGACTGAACATATTACAAATATTTAAGATTTAGTCCACATCGGTGGTCGCATGTTCTAAGGTGTTAAGACTTCCCTGCCGATGACTGGGATATCGTGGTTTATATCCTGGTTTAATATACTGAGGGTGGTTTTTACTAAATGCCTGTCCACTCTCTTACAAGTAAATCAGGTATATTTTCTCTAAGTTCAACCTTTCCCATTACTAAAACATTAGATTATTTAATACCTAGCGGTAAAACCTAAACGGGTAGTGAGACATTATGCTAAAAAATAAAGTAGTTTGGTTTAATACATTCATTATCTAAAATACGTTTTAACTAATTTTAAAATGTTGTTTTACTAACAAATAAATTTCAATCAAAACATGATGCTGGAAGTTTGAACAAGAGCCCACCGACACTTCACTGATTTTGCGCTCAGTGTGTTTTCGCTCGCACGAAACGAACATTCCCGTACTACATGTAATCCGGGACGTCAATTCTGATTTCCTGTTCCCAAAATATTGACCGTTTTAAACGCGAGGAAGATAGACGCTAGAGAGGAGAATTTGTAGCCAGAGTCAGTGGCGTGCATGGGCTAACATTGTGGGGAGGGACTGAAGCATTGCAGTGGCGGCTCGTGTATAGGCACTGCGGAACTGCAGCACCCACTATTTCCACTTGATATTATCGATAACATTTAATATAANCATTGCAGTGGCGGCTCGTGTATAGGCACTGCGGAACTGCAGCACCCACTATTTCCACTTGATATTATCGATAACATTTAATATAATGAGTCCTTTTTTTCTTTAATTCTTTCTTTATTTTTGTAGTACAATATATATTCCTTAAGCTTAATGTCAGTACTTCAGTAACCATCCGCTAGTTTATGAAAAATATACAAAAATCTTTGAATGGAACTGTGCGCTTCACAGTGCCAGCGACGTGGTGTTTGATTGTTGTGTGCATGCGCACATAAGAGGGGGATGGGGAGGAAGGCGGGACTGCTAGGTAGAGAGAGCACTGTTGTTCTCGCAGTGCCGGCTCTGGCTTGATGGTGGAAGGAAGGTTTTTTTTTACTCAGCGTGTGTTGTGCTTAAAAACCTTAACCATATTCTTGAATGTTATAAAGTGTAGTAGAGTGTAGAATTAGATTATTATTCTGCTTCCAGCCATTCTATTTGATTTGTTTTTTTAGGTTCTTTTATTTAAGAGAAATACTAAATGCACTTGAAGTACTTTCAATGGAGAAAAATTTCCTCAATTGTCATCCAGAGTCCAAGGAGCAAATTATTGAACTTTTTGCGCAAATTAAAACAAGAAGAATGGATTTCATTTTTAAATGAATATATCAAGCTTGAACTGTAACAATTTAAATTAAAGTAAGCAAGAAGTATTTTGTTTTTTTGTTAAGATTTTATCAAGTTCCTGAATAAATGTTCTTTATATATATATATTTTTTAATCTTTTACACAATTTTAAAACAAAGGCTTAAAGTTTTCTGGAGCAGCACCCTCACTAATTTTAGCTACGAGCCGCCACTGAAGCATTGTCAATAAAAGAGAATGGTTTATCACCTCCAACGGGGCGTCGTAGCTTCGTTGATTGCTTCAATCTATGCCATTTCCCCCTTAATTTCCTCTATTTTTTTTTACATAAACATGTTTTCTGTCAAAAAATTAGCAAGAAAGACGATTTCAATTGAATATATCCAATCAGAAATAATTTGTTTGTCAAATTAGACAGCCTTTAATCGCAACTAGCTAGTCCAAGTTCACGTGAAATTATATCTTGTTAGTGAGAATATTTTTAGTCACTCTATAAATAACGTACAGCGTAGCATTGTACATATATTTTTTTTTTTGCCCCAAGTGTGATGAGAATACTGGTATAAAAGTTACGGATTTATTTTTACTTTTTTACTATTCTGATATAAAAACTATAACAATGTAAAAGTGTAGACGTTGTTTATACTGTTAATATAAAATACATCCTTTTTTATATCATCGTTGCTAAAAGTTCAAAACAATAACTCCACCAAAATAATAAAAATCCAAAATATATATTAATAAAAAAATTTGGTAGGTCAACCTGATTTATTTCTGTCCTGAGTTTGTTAAAAAATATTGTCCTATGAATTTGTTTCTACTGTGTAGCTTTAGAACTAGTTTGTTTTGAGTGAATCTAATATATTCATGGAGAATGCAAACGATTAGTAAAATTACGATTCCCACACGCCCATTACAGACCCAGCCTTGAAACTATGAGTTAAGAATTACCTTGACCATGGGACGACTCCTGGATCGCTGTGTTAGAACATTGGTGTGTTAAGCTAAAGTTCCCAGGTTTGATTCCCGTATCCATGTGTGATTTTTTAACTAATTAAATTTTTTCCCGGTTATACATTTATGTACCAATTACTGTAATAGTTTTAGGAATGTTATATTAATATGAATTGTACCCGCATTTGCGTGAAATGAGAATGGAAAACTATTTTGGAAATACCAACCTCAGTACACCCGACCGAGATTCGAACCTTGATCTCCCCGTCATCGGCAGTCTAGTTTACTGCGAGTGTAGCGTGTTAGACCATGTGGTTATCGAAGCGGGTTTAAATTAATTGAAATGTGATTTCCGCCGTACGACATTTCCATACTTACTACGATTTACAACCTGTGTGTTTTGGTTAAAACCCGTTGGATTAGTAAAGAAAGATCTTATTAAAATTATTCTATTTAGATAATGTTTACTTAAATAATTATCTTATTCAATTTTTGATAATGGATTTTTCTTGGAATTCATTATAGTAAAATATAGTATAGCTGCATTAAATTGTAATATTAGCCTTGTTTACTCTTGAAAAAAAAATATTCACACAATCAATGGAAATGCTATTCGTTTTTAAAAGTAAAAATAAATATTTATTTAATAAGTTTAGGATCATAGTTAAATATTTGTCAATCTTTTACCGACCTATTTTGATGTCAATATTTTAAGAGAAATTCTTACATTTTAGATTGTGTATTGCTGAATAAATATATTTAAGTCTATATTTTAATCTAAAAAGTCGATTTAGTCTTACTTATATTGTATTAGATGGGAGTGGATAGGACACGTAAAAAGGTGTCTTCCTAGTATTTATAGCGAAATATTTATTTGTTAACGCTAAATAAAATGTTGCTCCAGTAGAAACAGAATTTAATTTTCTTCACGTGATGCTATCAACATTTTTTGAACATCTATCATGGGCATGGTGGCATTAAATGAGAAACTTTTTAAATGAAGAGAAAAAGTTGTCATTAAATTTCAGGACAATACTTGGCAGATATTCTAGAAATGATGTCACCATGTGAATAAAATTAAAACATATGTTTCTAATGAAGAATTATTTGATTTATTTTGACCAAAATTTTTAATGTTGATTTTTTTAACATTTTAAAATATATGATTGTGAGCATTAAATTAGTACTCAATCTAAATCTGACACCAGTATGATTATGTAAAATCCGTTTTATATAAGTTATTTTTTGTGTGACACGTCTTATCACCAGTTTTAGATATTCCCACATTCACACTAACGGGCTAAGGATAAGGCAAAATTGAGAGGAAATGCAATCCTATCTGCACGAAGGGAGAGTGTGAAACCATATAGGGAACAACACCCTCAATACATCTGACTGGAATTCGAAACTCGATCCCCCTGTCATCGGTAATTCAGTTTATTGCGAGAGTGATGCCTTAGACCACTAGACTATTGAAGTGGGTTCTACCCGCCTCAGTGGCCGCATGGTCTAAGGAGCTATTCTTGCAGTAGGCTAGACTGCCGATGACTGGGAGCTCGAGTTTCAAATCTCAGTCGGGTTGGCTTATAGGGGTTTCTCTAAAATGGTTTTCCACCCATCTTCCACGCAACTGCGGGTACACTTCCTATAAATATAACCTTATCCCTCACACATTATTATTATTATTAGCACCACGTCTTACTACCCGTTCGGGCTATACTCTTTAGTACAAACTAGGCTAATAGTTTAGGAATGGGAAGTTCGAATATAGAGGAAGTGAACCCGAATTTGCGTAGAAGGATAGTGGAAAACAATTTATTAAAAACCATCCCAGTTCAGTCGAGCGTGATTCAAACCTTGACCTCTCCATCTTCTGCAGTCTATATCCCGCAAAATATTAGCTTAATTAGTACTGTGTAATAGTGCGTATAATCCGAAAGGGTAGTAAAACAAGGTGCTTATATATATGCCCCTAAATTGTAAAGTAATGAGACTCTTCCTATATTTTTTTACAGGAATTTTTGCTGTGTCGATCCAAATTTTCTAGAAATTTTTCTCATCTATGAATGTTTCTTTAATTTTATGTTATTAAATGTGACAAAGTGTATTACACTTCTTGATTAAATAATCGAAAAAACCCCACCAAAAGTCCAATTCTTATGATAAATCGTACAACGTTGGTGTTAAATAAGACTATCCTGGATGCTAATTGGCATACAGTTTGTCTTGTTTGTCACTGTGCGCTGCCACAAACCTGTTTTTCACGTGATGCACTAATTTTCTGCCCCAATTCCATCAGCCAAGCAATACAAATTACAACAACCAGGAAGTTTTGATTTACCCCTCCAAGCGGCATTTGACGTAACTACGTTATTAGCGATTTAAATTTACGGTGTGCTAACTGTGAGCAATAATCATACACGTTAATCATTCGCAATGATTCACTCCTAATTTGCGTGCAAATGGTCAATTCAACTCTTGCCACACAAATAATCAAAAGAGCGACCATTTGAAATTATAATAATTGCATAATAGATGCTCCGATAGTTATTACTTGTGTGAAGTTTGACCATTAATAACCTACATAATTATTGAAGACGAGCGAAGATAAGAAAGATAAAGATTCTATGACACAAATAATTTAAATTGAAACCTCTCTCCCAATACTTCTGTAAATTAGAACGCCTACGCTATGTTTCATACACGGCTGAGTGTAGTGAGTTTCTATTGATATTTTTAATAATTCGTAGACTTCATATCGTGTATTATCGTTACTCTTAATATTTCTCTTTTGATTTCAAGTCGAAATAATTAATATATCCTGTAATATTACTCCTTGGATTTGAAGTTGATATTTTTCCTCGATCATCGATTTAGACAGAAAACAATTGAATCCTACATTCAATAGTGCTTTATAATAATAAAGAATAACCGCTGTCCACATGTTTTAAGAATCAGTCTCGCAATATTTACAACTTTAAACAGTTGTCTATTTTATAATTTTTGTTTCAAATTGTAAATTTAACCTTATAGGTTTTATTATCAACTTCTATCCTTTTTGACTAATTTATCTGCAATAAATATTTAAATAGTTATAATATACTAATTTATTCAACCTTATATCTCATCTAATCTTTTGACGTAAAGTTTTTTTCTGCAAAAATATAAAGTCATTTCCAAATACAACATAAGTTTCTTTCCTTATAATATTTGTAATTTTTTATCTTCTTACTACAATTCTATATGAACATTATTAAGATGAAATATATAATCATTCTTACAGTTAATATAATATTGATTCCGATAAATAAATAAACTGCAAACAGTTATTTTTATTTAATCGATTATAAATCAGTTTAAAAGATACGATCAGGAGTTCAGCTTTTGCTAGGAGGTATTTCAGTCATGAATAGTTGAAGTACAAGTTGAGAGAAGTTGATCAAGCTCGACACAACAGAAGGTCGCATATGGCGTTCTCACAGAGCTCTTCTCTCTAGAATATCTTCACAGAGTGCTGCTGGCGGATACTTCTCATAGCTTTAGAAAAGAGAAGGGAAGGGTGACAAACTACCTCGATATCTCCATCGGCCAGGACTTAACTAAATTCCTCACTGAATATTTGACGAGCTCTAATAGCTTGCAACATAAAGTTTCGAGTTGAAACCGGGGGTCGATTATTTGTGTTTGTCATCCCTTTACTTCACCCATTATCATATATGTGAGCCCCATCTATTCAACATTGCTTGGTGAAGAACTGCCATTAAACGGTTCGTTGCGATCTAGTCATTTTAAGCTGCGGGATTTCAGGACGTGAACATAATCATTGGCCAACACTAGCTTAGAAGCACAAATAGACCTAGTAACCACATATCTAAGCATAAGCGAACAGGCTTAGGAAATACATACTTAAACCTTAAAGAGCTCTAAAACCGTGTAATGAACAGGGATAGGAAGCACACATTTAAAACTTGGATGTCTATTACTTATTTACTCTATGGCATTAGAAACTCGAAAGTTCATTGCCTCACAAAAGTATGCCAGTTATATCCAGTCCCTCTCATTACGGCCTATCCTTATCTTGAGCTAGTTATATCTAGTCCCCCTTATTACTCCCTATCTCTTTTAGGTTCATTATAATGTTATCCTTTAATCTGGGTCTCAATATAGAGATACGTGGCGTAATTTTGTAAGTGCGACAATGAGCTTTCGAGTTCCTAATGCTATAGAATATAAGTTAGATTATGAATGCAATAATTATGACTATTTTTTCCTACGATATACTCTTAGTGGAACATGGGCTTGTCCAGGATATTTTGTTCAATGAAGAACTAGGGAGGGGAAGGAAAGTGGAAAGAGTCAAGACTGCTTTGAAAGGGAATGAAATTCAGTAATATAAAAAAATTTCTAATGTGTTTACATATTAATAAAAAAAACCAAGTTATCACATTCTACCAATTAACAAAAAAAAGTGTTTCTTGGGATATATAGAAGAAAAATAAAGCTATAAAATCTTAGAATTTTTTAAAAAGGGTTGTCAAAACATAAACTTACGACACTTTTTAGAAAATTGTTGCTGACAGATTTTATTCTCTAAAAATAATTATTATATCAATAAGGAATGGATAATCGTTTAATTGGGGGTATTGGAGAGGGACTTACTCCCTCTCCCGGGATACGAACACAAATGATCCGCCTTTTTTCTTTGGTCATAGCCCACAAAATTATAGTAGAAACTTGCTGCTTAGCCAAATATTGCCTCAGAAATATTATGGCTAGTTCCCCTTGGGGCTAATATATTATTTTTTTTGGGGGGGGGGAAAGGGGGGGGGCAAGCCATAATGTTTGTCAATTTATTATGCATCTTATTGAAGAAAAACTACAAGTGACACATTCATGGAGTACAAATTTAATCATAATTTGTTATTATAGCACCACGTCTTACTACCCATTCGGACTATACGAATATGTACAAATTACACTAATGTGTTTGGGACGACAAAGGTGGAAGTTAAAGGACGTGCGGAAAACAATATCAGAAAAACACCTTCCATACACCCGACTGGGACTCGAACCCTTGACCTCCCCGTCATCGGCAATCTAGTCTATTGCAAAAGTGACACCTTAACCCCCTTCGGTAGACCCATGGTCTGAGGTGTCACTGGCATACCGGGGTTCACTTGGGTGAGATAATTTAATCGGTAGACTGTCCAGATGTAAATTTTCCCTATTCACACCATCACTACTTCAGAATGTCATCTGAACAGACACGTTTGTTAAAAACAACAATTGCTAAGTTGGTTTATTTACAAGGGGACGAAATTATCACGAGATCATTTCATCCAATTCAAATGTCCTGCTCGAATCTTTTCAAGAAAATCAAGATCTGACAAATGTAAATTAGGAGGTGCACCCTCTTGGAAAATGTAATCCCATAGCGCAAACTTTTTCCATTCATCTGATAAAGTACCCATAACTGAAGTTTGTCAAGATAAAAAATACTTAGTTCCTTTTTTCTTGCCCTCCCGCCCCTTCTTTTTCCCACCGACACTGAATAGTAATGGCTCATAAACATTTTACGCAGATAAGGAACATTAATTTTAGGACAGTTTTGATGGTGTTCAACTACAGTAGGAGATGGTTATGGTCTGTGTCCCACATGATAATTTTTTTATTTGTGTGCACTAAAAAATATTCTAAATCGAGCAGCTTCTCTCGCCCTTGGAGGGTTGAATTATAAAATAGTTTGGTCTTCGTGTCACTGTAGCTAATGCGTAGTTTAGTAATTCAATGGTTCCGACATTTTAACCAAGTCAGCAGAACGTTTTATTTCTACGATAAGGATCCCTGGTTTGATTTCCAACGTGATTAAAATCTTTATCATTAGGGAAAGTAGGGGAATTTCCAATTCAATGGCAGATGGACTTGGTTTAGAGTAGTTTATAGAATTAATCGTGTGATGATGTAAGAGGTTTGTTCAAAAATTGTACGTTAAGGCGGGACGGAAGCACCATGTCTTACTACCCATTCGGGCTGTACGTTAAAGTATTTTTTTTATTTAAACTTCTTTTCCCAAAGAAAAAAAATAAATTCTTCGGTTAATATTTAGCTATTTTCTAAGCATAGAGATCTCAAAGAGTTTTTGAAAATCTGTCAAGAATATTGCGTTACTCGACCAGGGTCGGTTCTCATCGTTTAAATAGTTTCTTATCTGCTTCGGTGGCCGCATGGTCTGGGACGTTCCTCTCCGGTTGAACTTCACTAGACTCTCGGTAATTCTGAGATCAGGGTTTGAATCCAGGTTCGATGTGGTGAGGGGTATTTTTCTAAAATAGTTTTCCACTCTTCCTTCACGTAAATTCAGCTATATTTCTTCTAAATTTAACCTTCCTCATCCCTAACTCATTATCGTAATTAGTATATATGCGTATAACTTGAGCAGGAAGTAAGACGTGGTGCTAAAAAAAGTTTCTGTATAAATTCTGCGAGGCTCATAGCAAATATTAAAGAACTATTGATATTTGTTAGCAATTTATTTGAAATTAAACTATAATAATCTATTGAAGCAATATTTTATTTAATGTTATTAAAAAAGCTTTTTTTCTAAAAAACAGCAGGAGCAAAACAAAAAAGGTGGGATATTAGCTAATGTTTTTTTTTCATCCCACCTTAAATACTTAAAAAACAAAAAGCGAACGATATTATGAACAATTTTATGATAATACTTCTTGCAGTCTAATATTTTTTTTATTATTTAGCACCGCTTCTTACTACCCGTTCGGGTTATACGCTTTTAAGTACTAATTACGATTATGGAATAAGAGTTTGAAAGGTTGAATTAGTGGAAGTGAACCTGCATTTGCGTGGAGGGAGAGTGGAAAATCATTTAGGAAAAACCACCCCCAGTTCACCCGACCGAGATTCGAACCTAAATCTCCCCGTCCTCAGCAGTCAAGCTCAACACGACTAGTGCGTTAGCCAACTACGCCACCGAGGCGGGTTGTTTGCAGTCGAATCGATAGTACCCTAAGGATCGAGTCAATCCCCCGCATTATCACGTGATGTTCCGCGAAGAATGACCCGTAAAGTTTACAGTTGACTAAACAATCAGAGGAATGGGGCTGACATAATTGTTGGGTAAATGAGGACATTCTCTTGCGTGGTTGGGCTACAAGGTGAGTTTTAAATAACAATACATTGGTAATTGTTGATATACTCATACGACTTCACTCACTACATAACCCCAAATCACCTGGTAAAAAAAGCTAATTACAATTTAAATATAATTCAATTCCCCAAAACTTTTGTAATATTACAACATTTAAATACGATACAGCTAATAGTGACCTGCATCGGTGGTCGAATGGTCTATGGCATCACTCTTGCCTTTGACGAGTATATCGGGGTTTGAATCTCAGTTTTATCCGAAATGATTTTCCACTCTTTCTCCATAAAAATGCTGGTACAATCCCTCTAAATTCATAATTTCTAAAAATTCAACCTCCCTCAACCATTAATTAAACAATAGTGTAATTAGCAGTCCTACATATTATAAGTATAGTCCGAATTAGTAAGACACGGTGTTAAAAAAAACAACTAGTGAAAAACATCCCTTAATATGAGACTAGCCGTGATAGCGTTAACCTAAGGGTTCCGACATAGATTCTCTTTTACATATCTTCATTTTTCACATATTTTAGTTTATTTTTTGAAAGTTTGTTGAAGCCATATATTTTTAGTAACTACCCCCACGTTTTATTTACAGTTAAGCTGAAAATGTATAGAATTTATTTATAGGTGCAGTAATTTATTTAACAAAACCTTGGTCCTATATGACACTTTTGACACGTTTTATTGTAATTTTAAAGTTACATTTTATGTTATCGATGTGAATAACAAGTAAATGACGTAGAAACTATAGTAATCTGATGAAATACACAAACTAATTTGCCTACTAAAGCATCAAGACTAATGCTAATTTTGCTGCAGTTCAGTGTCTTGTCATGTTGCCATGATAAGCATAACTTGTTAAACCTGCACCTATGATATTATATTCTCTCCCATTTAGTCCCCATTTGACTAATCATACACAGCCTCTGTTTTACATACATCATGATTATAATGTATTTCCGACTTAGCCAGACCAATGAGCGTTGAGAACTATTCACTGGTACAGTTTCGACTAATTATGGTCACTCTTACAACATACTAGACTAACGATTATAGAGAGGTCGTGGTTCGAGTCCCAGTTAAGTGTATTGAGGGTAGTTTTTCCTAAATGGTTTTCCATTCCCTCTCCACAAAAATGTGGGCACACTGCCTCTAAATTCAACATTCCTAGTCCTAAACACATTTGCGTACAACCCGAACAGATAATAAGATCCGGTGCTAAAAAAAACTAGAAAAAACTAGCTCTGCTTACCTTGGCAACACTTTACGACACGACACTTGATTCTCTTACAATGATAGTAGCATACGCCATTATTAAAAATCTGCAATCATTGTTAAAGTTTGAGTTGAAGCGGTCCTGTGTTTAGTTGTGGTAAAGGGCATCCACAAGGCCGTAACCAGCCAATAATTTAAGGTGGGGGCAAGGGGGTTGGGGTTGGTGGGCACATACCCCAATTGACAGAGGCTAGAATTTAAAAAAGAGTTTTAGAAACTATCTGAAGTGTTTTTTATGGCAACATAACCCCCTGAAAGCCGAAGCCTAGGAAACATCTATGTATCTAAACAACTCTAGAAGTTATATGAATTGTTTTTTGGCAACATAACAACATAACTATATAAAGCTGTACATTTTCTTTATAAATATTAAACACCTATAAAAGCTCTCTGAAGTGCTTTTTTGCTAACACAGCCCCCTAATTTGTACTTGTGCCTTGATTTTGATATGGTTTGAACCTTAAATAAAGATATATATATATATATATATATATAT
>CABFOW010007225.1:0-12737 GCA_902141385.1 Timema californicum | reverse complement strand
ATATATATATATATATATATATATATATATATATTAAATTTCGGGGGGAGGCGGTTGAACCCCAAAGCCCGCTCTGATTATGGCCTTGGGCATTCAGTTCCCACGTATGAATCTGTCATCTGTAGTTTTCCTACTAACGAAATCAACGTGTTATATTATTCCCTTTGAGATTCAAACTCGTTTATCTTACAACTTTATTCAATCGTAAGCTTGATTAGCATTATTCAACGTAACATTGGATGCTTAAAGGTGGGATGGAAGTGGTCCAAAATTTATTTTTGTAGTTTTTGTAACAAAAAAAACAACAGCTTTTTGTCAAAGTAAATAAAATTGGATTTCAGTTTTTTTTTAGATTTTGCAACTCAAAGGTTGGTTTGATGTGCCATATATGCGGAGCAGCACGCACATTCAGCCTTTCAGCTGTTTAGCGCCTCCACCCACAACGTCTGGTATAAAACACAGTCCATTAGGAAATTCGTGAATAAGTGTGGTAGCTTCATATTACATTAAACACTGAGTTTCATGGGAATTAGCTAGAACGTGCCTATATTATTATTATTATTAGCACTGCGTCTTACTACCCGTTCGGGTTACACGCACTTTACGCTAATGTGTAATGGTAGGGTGATTGTGAGATGAAATGGAGGACCTACAGTTTAATGTGGGATCCAAACCACGGTGGAGACCTGGCACTCGACACATTCACAAGTTGTGATTAATACACGTCTTGTCAGAGGTGAAGGAAGGGTTTGGTAATCGGTTAAATCTGTGCCGGGATCAGGGATTGAGCTCCGGACACCCAGTTTAGAAGTCTTACACCTTACCCTTAGACCACCAGGTCACCCGAAAGTGCCTATACATTTGAACGAAAAGCCATCTCATATAATAACTTTCAACGATATTTTACATGCCTCAGTTGACATAAAACCAACGGCTTTGCTTCCCATCCAAAGGAAGTTGTGCTACGGATTTGTATAGTTCGGTAACTATATATATATATATATCTCAGCTGGTTTTAAACTCACAAAATTTGGGTTGTGAGATGAACACTTTATCCAAAGACCACCAATGTTGACCTAAAGAGGATATAACTCATATAAACCCAAACTGTAACTTTTCCCACTTCGGTGGCCACATGGTCTAAGGCGTCACTCTTACAATAGACTGGCCTGCTAATGACGAGGAAATAGAGGCTCGAATCCCAGTTGGGTGTATTGAGAAGGGTTTTTCCTAAATAGTTTTACCCTTTCTCCACGAAATTACCTGTAAGTTACATTTCCTTTAAATTCAACCTTCCTTATTTATACATAACACATTAGCGTAATTATTAGTACATATGCGTATTGCCCGAACGGGCACTAAAAAAGAAGTTCTCAAATATTTGTCAGGAACAGCATTTGATGATTTTTTTTAATACGAAGATAAAATCCTTGTCAGATTCCTCGATACTCATGACAGAGATTCTAGAATTTCTGATATCACTATATTTAGCAAATTAAACTAAACGTGTTCACTGAACCAATATTTTTTTTATTTTGTACAAACATGTTTTTTGTTGTTAAAACTTCCAAAATTCTTACTTAAGCTTGGTTTACTCTGCATCATACCCAGGTCAAATAAAACAGGAACCGTCTTTGGACGTGTATAAATTATATATGGAGATAAAAACTATTACACTTTTTCTGAAGTTAATGTGTCGTGAGGGACACATTATTATTCAAGGAATCAAATTTGAGCATCTCAACTAAAAATTTCATAAAATAACAACTCTTTAAGAGAGGTGATGTATGTTTTCCCGTTTAAAAATATAAAATACATGTACCGCAATTAAAGCTATGCTACATATAACTAGTTTTTATTTTAAGAATATTCAAATTTAGAAAAATGTTACTACAAATATATACACACAAACAAGTAAATTACATATTATATTATAATCAAAATGTGTCGCTCATACATAAAGTAGATCAGATCTGTTTATTTTGGTGTATTTTATGACATTTATTTTGCAATTACAGATTCTATTAATCAAAAACGTCATTAGATATTTAAATAATTGTAATTATTTTATTGGCAATCACTAATTTAACGAATTAGTTTCAACATAATTAATTCATACCGCTAGAATCACAGGGAATTTTTCTCTCTATTTCAAGCTAGGACTAATGCTTTAAATTTAACTGTATCTAAATAGATGTTATTCATTTTCTAGCCCTAAAATAGAAATAAATCTGATGCTACATTATACGTTTGGACGTGACTGGTAATAATATATTATCCATTATTAAAAAAAAATACACAATAATTGTTATAAAAATATACCAATTAGCATGTGAAGTCAAGAGTTTTGAGGAAACTCTTGGAAATTGATGCATTAAAAAAAGAAGCCAAATGTACTATTTTATACTAATATTTAGTAGGCTGCTGTAGTGTCAATTTGCTGGATACTATTTTTAAATGATTTAACCAACTAATCTATGTAAATTAGATTAGGAGGGGTCATTTTATTTACCAACATTCCAGCGAAGGGGATTAGAAGCCATGGAGAGCAACACCAAAAGCCCTGTATCTTTATCTAAAGTTATAAGGGGGTGACCACTACACCAACACATCCATTTTTGATGTTTTAATCACTGTTTCATTGTTTTGTAATGTTAATAAATTACAATATGAGCATTGAAACTATAATAAATTATTATTTATTTCTAGCAATAAATTATGAAATTACATAATAAAATGGGGTTTCTAGATCCAAACAGATCAATATGTTTTTATAACATTTGGTGAACTTGCTGATTTTTGTTTTTATTAACTCTAAATGGTGACACCAATATAAAATTATTTTTGAAACTATTATTCCAGTTTAACCATTTAGTGTGAAATAACAATGCATTTTTTAATGGAATGTGCGCCATAATGATGAGTGCATAATGTGTGGAATATTAATTAAACCTTATATATATATATATATTCTTTAAATGACTTAATATGGGGGCCAACATTCCTTCGAATACTAAATCTCGACACGTCCAGGATTTGAGACAGATGTTTGTTTCCATTTTAACTCTTAAACGTTATCGGCCATAGCCAACCGAATATGACGCACACACGCATTTATGCATACACACACGCAAACACGCACACACATACACACGAGCTATATATATGTATATATAGCACTACGTATTAATACTCATTCGGGCTAAGCACATATGTACTAACTACGTTGATGTGTTAGGAACAATGAATGTTGAATTTAGATGAAGCGTATCCGCATTAGCGTGTTGGGGTAGGATTAAAAAAAAACAACTCTCAGATCACGCGACCGAGATTCGAATACAGCTATCCCCGTCATCAGTGATCCAAAATATTACGAGTGTGACGCCTTAAGCCACGTGTCCACCGAATAGGTTGTGTTGAAGTAAAGAGCAAGCTATTATAGTTTTAAGATATTCTCGACAGACACAATGAGATGTCACTCCCAGATACATCTTGGCAGACAATGGTATACGGGAAACTTTCTTCCATCCGAAACTTCGCCGTGATTCTTTCTGGTGAAAACAAAAGGACTCTGATGAGAGCTAAGAAAAGTTTTATTAGAAAGAAAGGCAAAGAAAACTCAACCTTTTATAATGTCAAGGGTATTAATTTTTATCAAGAAATTGATGTTTGGTTGCCGTAATTTTTCTTTCTTTAGATGAAAAACAAGACTAAATAAATGAGCAACAAAAATGTATATAATAAGCTTCTAGTTTGAAAGAAGCTTGGTTTGATCCCCGTTGAAGCCTAAATATATGTCAAAGGTAGAGCTTGGATTTTAAATAAATCTTTTTTTATACATCACAGACAATGCTCATGTATATATAAAATTTGGTTCACTGGTTGTGGAAACGTTTTTAAATAGTTTATTCTTTGATAATTATTGTCATTTTGGGATATTTAGTTTATACTTTCTTAGTGTGTCATTTTTTAGTCATTTTTAAGATTATTTGATTTTTTTTTGCATTTATGTTGAGTGAGTATATTTTTAATACAATCGATATTTTATAAATGTACACATTTTGTCAACACACATTTGTTCAAATGAGAAGATAATGGATGCAATGAAAATTTTATCCTCTCTGCTTGTATGGCTGGAAAATATACGTTGCCAGTGAGACGCTGTAACTAATCTATAGAGGGTTGTGTTTGTATGGGGTAGCTTACTTCTGAAACAGATATTTGTAATTAATTTTAATTTTCCTTTATCAAAGTGCTTGCTTATAAGTCGAGACTTTTAACAGGCTGGCACTGAAGATAATATATTTGGTAGAATACAAGTTAACTCGGTTTTACAATTTTTTTTCCCATACATATTTGCCAGCTTTTATAGCGTTTGAAAACATTTGTGGCTGCAGCTTAGTATGAAATTCGTATGGATAGTATAAAGCCGAGTGTTTTGGAAGTACATGGTTAATAACTTGAATAATTTTTTAAAAAAATATTTTAAAATCGACTTCTTCGACTAATTTTGCTGAAACAAAATTAATAATAAATATAAAGATTAGGTTAATGATCGATATTTATATCCATTTTAATTGATTAATTATAGCTGCATAATAATTGCTAGGCAAAACCTTGTCTTCATATTATGAAATAATGTTTTTACTAGTATTGTTTATTATATATTTATTGATATCAATCCACGTAGTTGGGCATTTGGACTAGATGGCAGACCATCTAATCTAGTAACTGGGCCCATGGCATAGTGGTCTGTGCACCTAGCTACCAACCTAGGGGTCAAGGGCCCAATTTTTGGCTGCTACAATTAGTAATTTTTCTTCCCCGAACGGGGAATTGTCCCAATGATCATCAGGATCTGGTTAATTAGGTTTTAGGTGGGGATGTAGGGGGAATAAAAAAATTATAATAAAAATTAAAATAATGTAGTTTAAATAATGTCTCTCATTTTTGACTTATTAAATTAAATCATAGAAGAATTAGAAAGTCATTAGATAGCCCGAGAAAAATATTGATTTATATTAATACAGGGTGACCTGGCGGTCTAAGGGTAAGGTGTCAGACTTCTGTGCTGATGGCCAGGGTTCAATACTCGGTCCCGGCACATATTTATCTGATTACCAAACCGCTCCATCTCTGACAAGACATTTAGTGAATGTGGGGGATGCCAGGCCTCCACCGTGGTTCGGATTCCACGTTAAACTGTAAGTCGTCCATTTCATCTCACAATCACCATACCATTACACATTAGCATAAGTGCGTACAACCCGAACGGGTAGTATGACGCGGTGCTAATAATAATAATAATAATAATAAATAATATATTAATACATATTTATTAGGGCAATATTTTTTTCTTTTAATGTGGTAATTTTTTTACTGGTCCCTCTTTACATTATACATTTTCCTACCCGTTTTGGTGGCCACGTGGCTTAAGGCGTCACTCTTGTGCTAGACTGCCGATGACAGGAGGATCGGAGCTCAAATCCCGGTCGGATGTACTGAGGGTGGTTTTCCACTATTCCTTTATGAAAATGCAGGCACACTTCTTCTAAAGTTAACCTTACCCATCCTTAACTCATTAGCGTAATTAGTACATATCCGTATGACTTAAACAAGTAGTAAAACACATTGATAAAAAAATCTATTATTCTTTTGTTCTTACTTGAGATGTATGTATTCTATTTTTTATATTTTCCATGTATATTAATGTAGCCTTCTCTACTTATAAGCAACGCTTTCCTTTCCAAAATATGACAGGTGGTACGTTTCCAGATTTGAATACAGCTCAGTTCGTGGGCTTTTCATATCCGAGCAAAATCCAAATTATTCAAGAGGAAGAACTTAATATCACGCTCCGTTACGGACTGTTTAACTTTAACCCCTTCTTACTGACAGCCAAAACGCGCTGAAGTATGCTTCAAAATAATGCATTATGTAAACACACAGATTTCAATGGGTTGTGTCAAGTAAATTGTTTGCTATTCGACAAGGGATATTCAACGTGACATTTATGAACACGTTAATTACTTACAAACTAACTTATTTCTAGAACAGACACAACACTAATTCAATCGATTGCCAATTCATAATTCTAAAAGGAGACTCTGATTACAACAATAATAATGTTTTTGGCTACGTACACCAGGAATCGAATCTGGAACCTTTAACTTAGAAGAGAGTAACTGAAGTGTCTTAGGATTGTAGATAAATAACTATACTTCCACTCTTTAGATAGGCCATCAGTTGACAATTTCGTTGGTAATATATATACTGCCTTTCTCAGAAATTAAATAGGTAAGAATTTAATTTTAGAACTATATTATTGTCTATGTTTTTTCCAAATTAAACTAAGAAATGACCAAGTAAAAAACATTGAGAGTAGTTTTCCCTAGAATAAAAGCCAACATAATAGTTTTATCTTTGAAGGGATTTATTTTTATAATATAATTTCCTTTTCTTGTTAGATCTTTTTTAAAAACATTTACAGTTATATACACAATAAGATACAAACATGTACAACAATACTTAAAATGTGTATAGCACTAACTTCCTTAGACTTTCGTGAGACTGAGGAAAGAATCTTTATTTATATTTCTCCTTTATTAGCGCCTTTCACAGGTGAAGCTTTTAGGGCAATATTACCAGACATTACAAATAAAATACACAGATTTCCGGACATGTGATCGTCGCATTTAGAAACATTCTAGCTATTTGAAGCTAGTGTTTATTCAAAGATGTAAGATGAGGATGGAGAAATGTAAGTAAATCACCAGCATTCGTTTGAAGATAGAATTAGAGAAAAACACTGAAAATGACACTGCATAATATCCTCTACTACCTTCTTTGGAATCCATGGCATGTATTCAAGGTGAGATACAACCTTCCTTGTCCAATTCTCACTATATGGGCCTTTCCATGGTTTAGTGGTCAGTGTACCTGGCTACAAGTTTAGGGGTCTCGAGTTAGATTCCCGGCTGGAACCCTGGGTATCGTTCCCTTAAATAGAATAATCCCAACGTTCACCAGTGTTAGGATATTTAGGCTTATTTTAGGTTAAGACTCACCTTGGCTCCACAACTTAGTAATAACTGTCATCACATCATTTCATGATGGGTACGTATAGACAACCTCCTATGGTGTACCCTGGCCCGGGCAACGTTCGGTGTCACTAGAGCGCCTAATAATCTACATACAGGCGACCGTAGCTGTCTCTCACGGTCATATATATGCCTTACGATAAAAAATAAATAAAAAATAGGATGGGCCTTTTATAAAATAAAAACATGTATTTTTGTGACCAAACTTGAATAAATATAACTGAATTTTAATCAAGAAAAAATTGATATATTTTAGCGCCACGTTTTATTCTCCATTCGGATTATACGCTTGACACGGAAATAGAATCCGGGACCTTTGGCTTATCTAGCCAATGATCTACCACTGAGCCATCCGATCGTCCCGTGCTTCACTGAAGAATGACACTGAGTGCGAGACGATCAGATAGCTCAGAGATAGAGCATTGGCATGCTAAGTTAAAGGTTCCGGGTTCACTTCCCATGTGGTGTCATCTTTTCAATTTATTTGATTTAGTCTTAATAACCTACAACCTTGATATTATGTCGTCTAAAATAATTTGACTGTACTTTATAAACAAGATAGTAACTCAATATTATCTAGAGGGGACAAAAAACATGTAAAGTTTGTTTAGTACGAGTGTGTGAGTAGATGAACTTTGACATACATTATGAGCATTTTAATTGAGGATGAATATAGATTAGTAAATTCATCTGGTTGTGCACCTCAAAACCTAAAACTGGACTTATTGTTGTGTCGTCATATATTATTTGAAATTTGCGAGTTGAGTATAAAACCATTTATAGAAATTCACCCGAAGTACACGCGTCTGGGATTCGAACTCTTCCAACTTTGACAACTACAAACCAGACTAAATGACGTTTAGTCTGTGTGTTCACTGACCCAGGCTATGTTGGTTGCTCTGTATATACAGTGTGTGTTATATCTTATATATGATTCTTCTTATGGCAATACTAATATGCTTAATGCTGAAAGTATATTTTTTTACCAAAATTCTGAAAGTTTTACGGTTTTAAACAAAAATACAATTAATATAATTTAATGATAATTTAACAATATGTTCCAGGATAATCAATAAATTAAATAATCACTCCACGTTAACGGTAACAATCATACTTGGTTGATTCCACTATGGTATACGTTATAGGATAACGTCATGGTGTAATCTGTCAAGGTAAGCAAAGTAGATTAAGTGTAACTTATATACTATATATAAATTTAAAATGTATTTAAAATCCGGGATGATCAGCTGTTCCGGAAATCTGAGAGTGTTCCATAATAAAGACCTGTCTCTCAAAAGAGAGAAAAATTAAATCCATTGTGCCGGAAATAAGAGTGGGTATAAAGCACCAGGGAAAAAAAAGTTTCTCCTTTTGGGTAACCTCGTTAAAATTATGTTACCGGAAGTTTCCAAATGCCGTATCCAACACAATTTTAAAATTAAAAAAAAGACTAAAAAAAGTAAACTTACTTTTTTTTACCCCCCGTTCAAGTTGTACACCTAACAATTAAGTTTATACTTTCACTAACACTATTATATTAAGTTAATAGAAAATGTATCTGTATTTCATAAAAGCCCCCTTTTAGTAAATCAAGCAGAAATTCTATTCCTAACTTCACCGTCACCAACAAAACAGACTATAATGTACCTGGCGTTTAGACCACGTGCCCACCAACTCAACTATGTGGGTGATTAATTTACTACTTAAGAGACACTCTTGTCCCCAAAATATGTTCCCAAATAGTTGGGCCCTCTAACGACAGAGCCCACACGTAGTTAAAGAGACGCTACTTTCCCCAAAATATGTTCCCAGATAGTTGGGCCCTCTAACGACAGAGCCCACACATAGTTAAGAGACACTCCTGTTCCCAAATAGTTGAGTCCTCTAACGACAGAGCCCACACGTAGCTAGGAGACACTCCTGCCCTCAAAATATATCCCAAATTGTTGGGTCTCCTACCTACAGAGCCCTTCCACTCCCCTCTAGAAGTATCTGGCTATAAGCGGCATAGCACGAGTCGTGCTCAAGTGTCGAAAACTGCGAAACCTCTTGAGGGAGGTTCCTCTGGAGTGATGATGTCACGCTCTGCAGTGAGACTCAGATAAGTTGAGACAGGAAACCTACTGCCCGACTCATAAAGGAAGCACCCTTTTAGACAGTTACATAAGCCAGTAAAACTATTTTAATATATTCATACGTAGAATCGTGTGATTTCCATATGCCACGTCATGTGTCACGTTGGGATGAGAAGGGTGAGAACATCACAGTGTTACGTAACACAAATTTTATACTTTTATTTTAATATTGAAATATTATAATATTAGTGTTCATTGTTTCAGTGATAAATAAACATACTTATTACTTATGGATATTTATGAATGATATAAAATAGCTCTAATAAAATAGTAACAGATTATAAATATTGGCCACATAAATGTTTAGTATTTTCTAAAAGGCCCTTTCTATGACAACTTGACGTAATTGTTAGGAAAAATAGAGAGTAGATGAAGAATATAGAGCTATTGGAAGAGAAGGTCCAAAGTGGGTTAAAGTTTGGCAGAAGGAGGGCGGGGGATGTATTGAAGACTACTTCAAAACCCGTGCGAATTTTA
Organism: Timema californicum; assembly: GCA_902141385.1. Classification (NCBI taxonomy): domain Eukaryota; kingdom Metazoa; phylum Arthropoda; class Insecta; order Phasmatodea; family Timematidae; genus Timema; species Timema californicum. The sequence goes on along the minus strand of CABFOW010007225.1, from coordinate 3,025 downwards.
CTCTCAGTGAAAGGTGGCTAAATCATTTTTCGAAATTTTCCGAATGAACTTTCTCTGTAATTTCTATCCTTGTTATAAGACTACAGATCTCACTATAACCTGCCTGTGGTTCTTATATAGAAAAAAAACTGTAACAAAAACGAATACTATCCTTACCTTTGAAGGAGACCTTTACAAATGTGTTAGTTTAACCTCGTTGGGGAATCTAAACGGCTTGAGTAGTACTTCATTGATACCAACAAACAAAAACAAAGTGAAAATTCTCTTCACGTAGACCATCATCTAAATAGAATAAAATACACTGAAAAGCTTTCAAATTCTTCGATTTTTCTAAAGAGGAAAGTTAAATTTATAATTTATCTTTAAGAACTAAAGTAAAAAAAAAAGTTTACATTTATAAATCGGATATTTAAAGAACATTTCAAACCCTAAGAAAAACCTTATATGTACCCTTTGCCAACGTATTAAAGTAATCTCTAAGTTGTCTGATTTTTTCAGGACCTTTTTCTGATACTTTTTATGTCTATTCTCGAGTGAGAACAGATTTATTTTGTAAGACTTCACTTCGTCTTTATTCGTTAATGTTGGATTTGTAGCGTGGAAAGAAGGAAATTGGATGACACTTTATTTGAAGAAACAGAATTTTTACTTTCTTAAAGAGAACTTTCATCTTTCAGGATTTACCACACTGTATCTACTCGATAACCTTAGGCTCAGAATGTACTTCCACCCTGCTTCCCCCTCATCTTAATATTTGTCTGAGACATCCACATTTATTGGGGAAATATACCCACATCTGCATGAGTGAGATTTAAAAAACATTTAACAAAAACAACCCAATCAGCATTACAATCCCGACCGTTAATGGAATGTACAGTACATACATTTATCGTATCAACTTCCGTCCTCAACAAACTAGATTAGATGAACTTGACGTTTAGTGTGCGTGTCCACCAATGCGGCTAGCTTCTAATATATTTAATTATTATAAAATATATATGAAGCAGTTGCTTTAACAAGTAAAGCGGTCCGCGTCAGTGGTCATGTGATCTAAATGCTGAACTCATCAATATGGTTGTCCAGTGATGGAGAGGTCGGGGTTTGAATTTCGGCTGGGTATACTTTGAATGGTTTTTACTAAATAGTTCCCCACCCTCCCTACACTTTGCAAGTACAATTTCGCAAAAATTATACTTTCCTCATCTTTACCCTCTTTTTTAGCACCACCTGTCTCGGTGACGTAATTAACTAACGCACTAGTTTCGTGTTGAGCTACACTGCTGAGTACTGGGAGCTCGAGGTTCGAATCTCAATCGTGCGAAATGGGGGTTGTTTTTACTAAATGGCTTCCCACTCTCCCTCCATGCAAATGCGGGTTCACTTCCTCTATATTTAAGCGTACGAATTTCTAACCCGAGTAGTTAGTACCTAAGCGTATAGCACGAACGGGTGCTAAATATTATTAAGTATTATTCTTAGAACAACGTCTTACTACCCGAGTGAGATGCGGTGAGAAAGACAAGAAATTATACACTTCATTTTTTTTTCCAAATGGTTGTAAAATAGACAATATCAAATAATTGAAAAAGTACAGGAAGTAGAAGAGTCAAAAACAATGTAATAACAAAGTCAGGATGTCAAATAAATTGATGGCCTTAGTTTTAACACACACACACACACACACACACACATACACACACACACACACACACACACACACTTAAAGATTCGGCACTAAATCTCAGCGAAGGGAGTGAGTTATCAGAAAAGGAGAAATTGTTTACTCTTCTCAGGAGAAATAATAAATTATAGTTGTACCAAAAACTCAAACGGAAATGTGAAAGGCAGACTATTTATGTTCTCCTTATTTCCTGGAGTTTAAAAAATAATTTCGGTAAATATTAAACTGGACATGGCGTATTTATTAAATGTTTCTTTAAGATATAGGTTACAAGAGTAAGCTATTACTAATTTCACTCTTCACTCAGATTATTCTATCAATCTGCCAAATTCACATTCCCTTCATCAAAGTAATCATTTTTCTGTGACAAGCCTTCTTTTATTTAATCAAAACAATAAAATAACATACAGTTAAAAAATAAACATTGATTGCTATCACATTGCATTTGATAAAATTGTTTAATTTTTTTATAAAAACCTACACGTCACAGTTTTCTTCGAATATTCAACTTGCTGCTGCTTTATCAGATTATTGATTTGTAAAGTTAATAAAATGATAGCCCGCTTCTGTGGCTGCATGGTCTAAAGTGCTACTCTAGCAGTAGACTAGACTGCCATTGACTGGGAGCTCGAGTCTCGAATATAGGTTGGGTGTACTGAGGGTGTTTAAAAAAAAGGTTTTCCGTTATCCTTCCACGAAAATGCGGGTACACTTCCTCTAAATTTAACAATCATATTCCCTGAAAACTTTAGTGTAATCAGTACATAAGCGTATAGCCCGAATGGACATAAAGATAGGGTGCTAAAAACTTATTATTTCACTACTAGTTTGTTATACGTATAGTTAATAATTACGCTAGTGGAGTAGTCATGAAGAATGTTGGATTTAGAGGGAGTGTACTCACATTTGTGTGGAGAAAGGTGAAAACCCTTTGTGGAAAATAGACTAAGTTCACCTTACTGGGATTCGAAACCCGAAATCCCAGTTATTGCCAGCCCAGTATATTGCTATTGTGACGCCTCCAACATCGAAGAGAGTGGTAACAAGTTAGAGTGTTAAATATTTACTCGTAACATTTCTTGATATAGGTACTTGTTTCCACTAATTCTAAAAAAAAAATAAAAAAAATTAAAATCAAAGTATTAAATAAATATTTTTTCATCCTGAAATCATGCCAGCTATTTTTCGCTGAATAATCTTCCAATACAAATGTGTATTAAAAAAAAAGTCTACCTACAGAATGAAACCAAACAAATTCTTCTTCTTAACGTTGTGCACAGGCTGCTCGGGACAGATATATTCCGATAGATCGTAGCACTATAGGTTTGTCGTATTCGTGACGGC
>CABFOW010007224.1:0-25613 GCA_902141385.1 Timema californicum | reverse complement strand
CCTCCTTGTGACCTGCCCCACCCACCTAGCTCGACGCAATCACGGAGCGCTGTCCGAGACGCAGTTCAATCTGCGCGGCCGACTTCAGTCTTGCACACTTCTGACGCAACACTACACTTTCAAACAGGACACGCTACAGACACGACAAGAATATGGTATCTTAAAATGTAGTTCCCAAACAAAACGTTAAATAAGTACCAATATCTACTACAAACTAATGAGCCCCCAAAGACAAAGTAATAAAAATCCAGTAGGCCTACTAAGAGAACACACCCGAGCAGTGGCGGATCCAGGAGGAGGAAGGGGGAGTGGGGCTGTCGCCGTTGTAAAGAGTAGCCGACTCCGATATGTTATCATCTCCTTTGTGGGATTGTTTTGGGTTTTCTTATGGTGATGTCCTGATGTCCTTCAGAACTGGCGGTAGTACAACAAGTACCGGTATTGATACTGGTTTTTAAACAAGTACTTCCAAAACTATATCTGTTTAAAGTTATTATTATTTAATATCTCGAATTGAAAAGCACTAACTCTAGGAATTTCATCAATGAGTTGTATTTTTTTCGAGAAGTTATATTATTTACAAGATATATTTGCAAAAGCAGCAATTTGGTAGGAAGCAAGACCTTTCAAAACAGACTTCCAAATAAAAGCAGTGCGCAATATATCAATGATAAAGGTTTTTTGATACTACTTACTTTTATTATTGATATTACCTATCATCATCATTATTATTATTATGTTCATGTTTATTTGGTAAGGAGCTATAGTAAGTTATAGTAAGGTTATATCTTCTTCTTTATTATTTTTCCTATCTCCTATTTTATATACGTTTTAATTTTTCTTCTACGACGACGACATGCTTTAGTGACTTTTCACTATGTTCAAGTTTTATTTGTATTAAAGATGATTGATTTTAGTTCATACTCTTGTAGAGTGTGTGAAATGTTATGGTTTTATATGGAATAATTTTTAGTGAGATGATCAATTATTAATATTATTATTATTACTAGAACAAAAGCCAGTGAATTTTCTATTATTTATCGGTCGAAATTTGGTTATATATACATTTTATTAATGACAATTATTTTATTCCCAATTATAAAGTTTATAGAATTGATAAAATCGATGATAAGACTAATGTTTCAAAAGGAAGAAGTGTTATATTCACCATTATGGATTATATTTCATGTATGATCAAGAGACCTAATTTAAAAAAATATCTGGGAAATATCTGGGTTGAAATGCCCACCCTAGATAATCAAAAACGTTGAGTAATAACTTATATCTCTCCCCCCACAAACAGCCATCGAAAACTTTTGTATCTACTTTTTAATTGAGGAAGGAGCTATTACCAACTAGGCCCATCCCTATTGCTTACTATTATTGGAAGATTTTAATTACCCTAAAATTGATTGGGAGTACCATCATATGCAAAATATTTCTCGTAGCTACATTAGATTAAAGGCTACTCAACTTGTAAACATGATTTAGAACAATTTAACAGTAACAGTAACAGAAGACTGTGTCTTTGATAATCCACACCATCCCTTAGTAACCCATAGCTCCCAAACTCTGATTAATATTAATTTATCTCATCGCCCTGACTTATTGAATTGGATGTACCCCGAATCATAAATAAATATAGTGCTCCTACAACTTATTTAGATTATTCTAATGGTTATTACTTTAATTTACACAACGCCCTGGAAACCACTGATTGGACATGTGTTTACTCAGCTGTTTGTGTCAATAGAGCTTTTGAGAATTTGACTAACACAATTTAAAAAATAGTCAACATTTATGTCCCTAAAATTACTATTAAAAGTTCCTTTAAAATTTACCAACTGGGAATTGGACGAAATCTACATTTAAATATATGAAAAAGAAAAATTAATTTTTTAAAGTATAAAAACCAAATAAAATAAAATCTATTAATATTTTTCAACCTAACGTAAATTAACTAAACCAACTTAAATCAATTGATAGAGACATCTGGACGAACCTAATAGAAAGCAAACCCAAGGATGTTTTGGAAATATGTTAAAAAATGATCACGTTAAGCAAAGGCCCTTGAAATTAATGGAAACGTTATTAATGATCTTATCTTAATAGCAAATGAATTAAGGAAATATTTCAGCTTGGTGTATGACTCCGCTTTGCTAGATATTTAGGCTTTGTTCTATTATTGATAGCAATGTGTTCTTTAATCCTAGCCACATTACTTCTTCGGCTGTATCTAATATATTTAAAAAAATATTTCATCCAGGTTGTGTGGGATGGAAGGAATCCCAAGTTTAATTGTTAAAGGATGTGCTAATATCTTCAATCAGTTGTTATACTATATTTTCAACCTTAAATGGCCAAGTGAAACATTTCCCGAAGCATGTAAAAATTCTATGCTCGTTCCCATATATAAAAAAGCTGCTAAAGCATCGTTTGTAACTATAGGCCTATTCCTCTAATAATAATAATTACTTTCTCTAAAGTATTTGAGAAAAAAATACACCATAAGCTCTCGTTTCACCACTCGAAAAACAGACTTTTCGAAAATCAACATGGGTCTGTAAACAAAAAATCTACGGTAACCAGCTTGGTAGAATTTCTGAGTCACGTTGCTTCAAGTCTCTATTCAAGGTCAAATTGATGCCATTTATTTTGATCAAAATACAAATGTTTATCCATGTCAACACAGTATTATGCTCTAAAAAATGTTATTTTGGCCCAGCCATTTCCTATAAAAATTAAATTAGGAGCTACTTTCAAAATCGATATTTTACCATAAACATTTGTTATAGCACCTCCAGCTCTTTCTTAGACCCTTATGGTAAACCTCAAAGGTCAAACTTAGGTCCTCTTCTTTTTAACGTGATTACATTGGTAAATATATTCACTCTTCAAAACTATTTACTGTTTACTGATGATCTCAAATTATTGAAAAACATCAATACAATTTATGATTGCTTATATTTGCAAATATACATTAATGGTATATTACGATGATCTACAAATGATGAAATGTCAATCGATAAATCCAGAACTATGAATATAACTTTCAGCAGGAAAACCACCCGTATTTTTTCACTTATAAACTTTATAGTGATACTCTTGAACGCTAATTTTATGTTAATGACCTGGGTGCTGTATTATACCATAATCTCTATTTTCACCATCATGTTGATCATATAGTTTCCCACTCTCTTAAATTACTCAGCCTTAACAAGTATATCACCTCCTCACTCTAGAAAGTTGAATGTATTATAAGTTTGTATTTTGGTCTGGTCAGATTTAAACAAGAATATGCTAGTGTGCATGGAATTTCATCCCCTTGATTGACTCGCTCAGACTGGAAAATATTCTACGCAAATTTCTCGCTACTTGCTATAAAGCTTTTTTAACAATCTTTACAATGATCACGATAGAATTCAAAACCTTTTAGGGCTCCGAACTCTCTTCTCACCCAGACTCTATCGCGATGCCCTTTACGTTTTTAATATTTTTAATATAACAATTTCTTTTCAATTCACCCTTGGACATGTAGGCATCTGTGTGCCCTCTCAAGTCTATACAAACATGATGTATCTACAATGCTAGCCTGTTAGAAATCTTGACTGTTTTCTAGCACTCGATTAAAGAAAAATGAAATGAACTTATCATCAGTGTGGATTTGGACGAAATGGATCAACCACGGGTCCGATATTCAGTAATCTGTTGGCAAAGATTAGAAGAAAAAAAAAGTCGGAATATAATGACGGATCACCATTTTGTAAAGAGTTTTAAAAGGCCTATGATTCAGTTAAAAGAAACCAATTATATACAAATTTTGTTTATTTTGAGATGCCCAAAAAACTTTTCATACCAATTGAGGTATGTTTGACTGAGACGCGTGGCAAGGCACAGGTTGGATGTCACTTATCAGATACTTTCAAAATATATAATGAAACAAGGACAAGGAAACAATATGTTTTAATAATGTTTATGATTTTGTAACTATAGGGTTGTTAAGAAAAATGAAACCTGTTGGAATCTTTTGACTTAATTTTGGGGTGAGCTATATTTAGAAATAAGGCATTGTGAAATTAAATATTGCGTTAGAGCTGAACGTTTGTGCGTCATTTTATCGCTTGCCAAAGCGGTTCCTTTATTACTAAAACATCTTAGTTATATCTACATATTTATTAAAACCATTATTGATTAGAGTTATTAAACTTACACTTAAGGGATCCTTATGATAACCGTGCCTTGGTACAAGGTAGGTAGGTAGGTAGGGCCACAGTAGAAATCGTGGCATTGTTTTAAATACCTCTCCCACACGTTTCTTACAACCACTCCTTTCCAGTGCACCAGCTGTGATTCAAACCTCAACCTCCACGTCAACTCCAATCAAAATGATACGCGAGCCTAACATCGTATGCAGCGTGGTCACCACTGTGTGTATCATTGCCTTAAAAATCCTCTAACTTTGTGTATAACATACTAGAGAGGTTAATTTATTTTGAGGCCTGTACCTATGTTTCCTTGGAATAAGTAAGAGAGCCTATACTGTATGAGAACATCCCCTTTGGAGCTGTTGAGGGTTGATCTCCGGTCTTCAGAGTCAGAAACCAATTATAGATCTGGTATATGGGCTCTATTGGTGCTCGAGGCGGAGAATAGATTACGAGAACGGTTGTGAATACCTCAAATACTTCAATTCACGTCAATACTCAGCTGGAAACAGTAAGAGGCTAGAAAAGTCGAGCAAAAATTCTTAAACGCTACAAGTCAAGTGAGTTTATAAGGTTTTTGGACGGAGCTGTCCGGAAATAGGAGAACAAACAGGGAGGAGAAAAATACAAGTGACAAAACTATTGTTATGAACCCCCTTCCCCACTCCTATTTAAATTACATCATTCGATTCACAAATATCCATTCTACGCTATTCTACCAATTACCTTTCATTTCCCAAGAATTTATTATTATTATTATTATTATTAGCACCGCGTCTTACTACCCGTTCAGGTTATACGCACTTACGCTAATGCGTAATGGTAGNCTATTAATAATAATAATAATATTTAGCACCACGTCTTACTACCCGTTTGGGTTATACGCACTTACGCTAATGTGTGATGGTAGGGTGATTGTGAGATGAAATGGAGGACCTACAGTTTAACGTGGAATCCGAACCACGGTGGAGGCCTGGCATTCCCCACATTCACAAGATGTCTTGTCAGAGGTGAAGGAAGGGTTTGGTGATCAGATAAATCTGTACTGGGACCGAGGATTGAACCCCGGCCGCCAGCACAAATGTCTGACCCCTTACCCCTAGACCGCCAGGTCACCTACTCCCAGGAATTTAGATCTTAATGATCAACCATTATAATATGTTGATTTTTGGACTTATAAGGGTAGAAAATGTCAACTTTTAAACTATGTTTACATGTCAATTCATAGGAACTTAGAAAATAGTCTTGTGTTCATTCCAATAAACACCAAACTCTTGTACTGTTAGGGTTTTGTCAATATTTAACTCAAGTGCATCATCTAATTGTCAATATAAGCCACCTAGACAGCTTTGAGCGCTGCCAGCGTGTAGTTACAATTAATTTGGAGTTAAACGCTCTATTTGTATCGTAAATATAAAAAAACTTATTTGATATTATAAAAAAATGTACATATTTTTGTTGATATACATTTTGGGTGCACCAGAAATAATTACAAAATGACAGCATATCTTAAAACCAGTTGTAGGAGACTAACCTCAAGATTATAATAGTCTTCTGGCCACGAAGATGGTGTGATTCTTCGTTTGGATATAAAAAAAACTTCGTGTTTTGTCCGAATGTGCAGGGACAGTTTGCGAAAAAAATACCCAACTCTGTTTGTGAAACAAATAGTTAATGATAAGGCCAACTATTAAACTAAGCACGAAATTTTTGTCAGGTTAAAGTGAGCTATAAACAAGTTTGATATTCTTTGCGTTGCTACCACTATTTAAAGTTTTATAGACAAATACAATATATTCTTTCGAGTAGTTTATACTTTAACTACAAAACTTCAAATAAAAATGAGCGGGTTAAATAAATCACTATCACTTACGTCTACCTTAAAATGTCTAGAGTCTAGACTATTATATGTTGTATTTTGAGAGCGAACTCCAAAATATACATTGAAAAAATCCTGAAAGATGATGAAATTAGCTAACTTTTAAATGTCTTCCGTTTCTCAGGTACGTATTGACCCTGATATAAGCTGCAGCCGATACATCAAGTTGAAGGTGACAGGAACTGTTTTTTCTTTAATGCCACGTCTTACTACCCGTTCTGGCTATACGCCTATGTAGGCCTACTAATTACACTAATGGGCTAGGGGATTGTAAAGGTTTTTAATTTAGAGGAAATATAACCGAAATTTTGGATAGGTAGAGTGGAAAACCATGCAGGAAAAACCACCCTCATTACACCCGGCTGTGATTGAACCCCGATCTCCCCGTCTTCGACAGTAGGACTACAGTCTAACACCAGAGTAACGCGTTAGAAGTGAGTAATTGTTGGTTATTTCATAAAAAAAATATTCCGGAAGATAATTTACCTTGAAGAGGAGAGTTAGAGGACTTAACGAGTGATCATAACATCAACGGTACTAATAATACTTTTCAAGAACTCCACAATCGGGCCTTGACGACCAAGCAGCCAGCGTCTGTTGGTGAAGATAGTACCTTTCATGCAACGCAAACTTAATGTATACTTGAAAGGTACTAGGGGAGTCACACTACAAACATCTTCATATATATATATATATATATTATGAACCCCAAGCAAAGCCTTATTTTCAAAATAATTTAGCCATAACCTAAAGTGAATTTTAAAGGTACCATGACTGTCTAACAAATGGCAGCACTAACTCAATTTGAGTTAAAAATGGGACCTTCCTCCATTTTCCCCTGTAACCTTCACTAGCAAACGTGTTTAATGGACATGTGGACTCAACAAATCGAGGTCCACACCACGCTCGCGCGCGTTCTCGGTCGAGAATATGTCGAGGAAAAGCCGTGTGACGTGTTCATTACATCCGAGCAAACAATCATCCCCCTGGATTCAAGCCTCGTCATTCCTACCACAGATTCCAGATTTAATGAAAAGAGTTAGAGGGGGTGGGATGAGGGTGGGTTGCACGAAAACAATAGCGCCACGGTTTCTATGGGCGGGAGGGAGGAAGTTTGTTTTACAGCGAATATTCTCTATGGCTAATTAATTGTGCTCCCAACCCTTTTCCACCGCGAGCACGCACACGCACGCACGCCTCTCCTTCCTCCGACATAACTCACTCTTAAATTATGGCCCGGTCCATGAGCCGCTATAACAATGATTCGCGCCCAGTACAGTCACCATAGCAACTGTGTGGCGGTATTTTAACAATGGACCAGCCACTAAATGTCCTTGTCGCCCCTCAAACAGCCGCGAGGCTCGGTCCTACAACTGGACAGATTAAAACGAAAACAACGTAGTCCCATTTTCATCGGGGCGGGCTTTTAGAGAATACAAACATTATCTTTTTGCATATTCTTTAACTTACAAAGTTACACCTGGACATGGGAATGGAACCCAGGACCTTCGGCTTAGTACGCCAACTCTCTAACCACTGAGCTCTCCAGGGATCGTATGATATCTAGATGAGGCTATAACTGTAATTATCAAATCTATTATTATTATTATTATTATTATTATTAGCACCGCGTCTTACTACCCGTACGGGTTATACGCACTTAGGTTAATGTGTAATGGTAGGGTGATTGTGAGATGAAATGGAGGACATACAGTTTAACGTAGGATCCGAACCATGGTGGAGGCCTGGCCCTCCCCACATTCACAAGATGTCTTGTCAGAGGCGAAGGAAGGGTTTGGCAATCAGATAAATCTGTGCCGGGACCGAGGATTGAACCCCGGCCGCCAGCACAGAAGTCCGCCACCTTACCCCTAGACCGCCAGGTCACCCTCAATCAAATATAATAGCTTTGCTATTTAATCCATATCGTTAGTGGACAACATTCATAACATTTCGCTATATCGTTAGTGGTTTTATAGGTATTTAAATATTTAAAATAACTATCAAAAGTAACCTCTGAATATCACATGTACTGACGTATTAATACGTGAAGGTAGATCTAGTAAGTTTTTTTCTATCTGTCTGATGTCAGTTCGTAGGTAAATTAAGGTATACAAACATGGCTAGTGGTTAAACGACAAATCGTGTTAGTAGAAGGAGAGCTCATTATTTAGTGACCTTGTGTGAGTGTTGTAATACAGATCAATTAATTTTCAGTTTGACAGGATTTGAAATAGTTCTAAATCTCTTACGGCTGGTTGCTCGAGTATCAAATTGATTGTTCAATCGCCAAATTGCCAATCAGCTTGATCCTAGCTCAATAAAAGCTTGGGTTTCAACAAAGTTAATTAGGTATCAAAATCTCATGATCACTTTAACGAAGATTTGATCAAACAGAGTAAAACAAATATGGCAACACCGTAAAAATTAGTGTATTTTGTAAAATCGGACTGTGAAAAGATCTAGATTCATACATAAGGTTGGCCACTATTTATAGCTTACTGGTAGCATAGGCTGCCTGATTTTAATATAATATATTAAAATAAATAATATATACATATATATATATTCATTTCAATAAATTGCCAGTTCGGGCATGTTCATTTTAAGAAAAAGATTTTAAACAATTTTATAGTAATATTAAACAATACGGTAAATTCAGTCTAAACCTCAAATAAAATTTTATTTCTCTAGGATTAAAGAAAAGCATTTATTTCCTGTAGCTGTTTTGAATATCAGCAATTTTTTATAATTTCTTTTTATAGTTGGAAAAAAAATTTATCTGAAGAACCCATAATTGACAATAATATCTTTAGGAGTAAATCACACTCAAAATAAATATATAAAACAAATACTTTTCTTTTAATAAATAATTTAAATAAGGATACACAATCTATTTCCGTTACTAAAACTTACAGGTTATGTCAACATGATGGCCGGAGAGTCAAACATTAATTGATGGTTAACTTGACCAGAGATTTGATCGATAATCACATCCTAATCGCTACTAGTGCAATGGTAAATGAAGTTTTAGACACTGATTGGAGATCAACTCACATCTTATCTCTGATCAAGTCATTGATTATTGTTTGCGCAACCAGCCCTTAGGTACTTCCTTGCCATCGAAAATAAAATTGTTTCATTTAAGCGGAAATATGGAGTGTTTTATTTTAAGAGTTCTCATCATTTATAAACCACAGCAAAACAGTCTAACACAATATGTGTTTTAAAATATCTAAATAATGGCAGAAACAAAGCGTTTTTCTTTAAACTCTCTTAGTGAGTTAATTGTTTGGACTATTTAAACACCCGCTTTGGTGACCACATGGTCTAAGGCTCTACTCTCACAGTAGACTAGACTGCACTAATATTTTTTATAAAAGGTTTTACACTCTCTCTACACGCAAACGCGAATGCACGTTATCTAGATTAAACTTTCATAATCCCTAAAACATCAGTGTAGCTACTAATTATGACATGGACGTACGGCTCGAACGGTTGGCAACAGACGGCTACAGGGAAAAGTAGCCTACTCTATGAATGATAACAACCTTTATAATCGGTATTTTATTCTTTCGCGTTACAAAGAGATTTTGAGAAACAAAATTGACTATTGGAGTCATGCATCGTCATTTTTAAGTAGGCATATTAATATTTATAATTACAGACAATTTTATAAACTATAACTATTCTAAAGTTTACTTTCTCTTGACCCCTCGGAGAGAGAAGTATTGTGATAGTCAGAAAAAATCGATCTCGAGATTTTGATAAATGTCGACGTTTCATGACACCCTGAAAAAGAAAAGGTTGTTTCTACGATACTGTCCATCTGTCTGTCTGTCCGTCCGTCCGTCCGTCTGTATATCTGACTAGAACCGAAACCGATTGGGCTAAAACTTGGTATCTGGGGTTTTCATAGGCCTGCCCGAGGGGTTTTTGGTATCAGAGTTAACCATAACTGAATGGGGAGAAACAGAAAAAATTGATTATATCGAAATTTAATCTAACCATTTTAATCCAAATTCGTATCTAGTCACTGTCTAACATAATAAATAAATGGAAACCGTTATTGTTTCTATGTAAATGACTCCATGAGCACTTCATATAAATATAGCTTTCCAATGTTAATTATCTCTCTTCCTCTATTTTATTATTATTAGTAGTAGTAGTAGCACCACGTCTTACTACCCGTTCGGGTTATACGCACTTACGCTAATGTGTAATGGTAGGGTGATTGTGAGATGAAATTTGAAATGGAGGACCTACAGTTTAACGTGGAATCCGAACCATGGTGGAGGCCTGGCATTCCTCACATTCACAAGATGTCTTCTTCCTCTATTTTAAATGCTAAATAACGTATCGCTGTAAAGTTTTAATACTTTAAAAATATAAATCATTTAACTTTATTCGAGATCTATTTGTATTTAAAATCAATGGTTTCTGAGCTATATACGTGAAAGTGATTGTTATGCGTTTTGGTGGGAAAAGATGTTATTTTGTTATAAATGTTTCTGTTACAGAGTGTACAAGTTCATTTATACTCTTTGGTGGAGTGTTTCTGCAAAAATATATATTTTAATTAGTTTCATAAATCTTACTAATTTATAGAAAATTTATTTATTTATTTTAAGATAAAAGAGAGACATAGTATGTGCGGTGCTACAATTTATTTTATAAATTATAATTGTTGTACAGTTTGTTTACAGAGATAAAGAGCACAATAGTTGTACAAGAAATTTTAGGAAAGCTATTCAAGCGATACTTCTGAATGTGTTGAGTGCTAGTGGTGACAAATGCATGCCTGGAAAAGTGATTTCTCGGTTATTTATTCATTTCCAAAAGAGAGAACCAGTGTCCACGCACGCGCGTGCAAACACACACACACACACACACACACACTGATATGCTGTCAAATATTGAACATACTTGTTGCCAACAACTTTTAGTGAATCAATCTCTAATGAGTGAAGAATAAAAATTAGATACAGAAACTTTACTTGATAAATTTCACTAAGTAAAGCTCGATTTTCAAATTATATTTCTACTCTCTCGCTATCTTACAGGTATAGAAAGTACTGTGGAAAAAAATCGAACTCAAGATTTTGATGAATCTTGACTTTTATGACCACCCGAATCCGAAAAGGTGGTTTTTGAATTTCCGTCTGTCTGTCTGTCTGTACCTCCAACTAGAAATAGGATATATAACCCTAAAATTGAGGGTGTATGGCCCAAAATTAATAATATAATAATAATTATATATATATATATATATATTAGTAGGTCTTCTTAAACCAAACTTGGATCAGTGTATAAAATATAGATTAAATGTATATTTTAAGCACAGTGATTACTAAAAGTTTGAAATTTTGGCATCTTATGCAACAATTTTAGAAAAATCAAATGATGCAAAGATTTCGTATTTGGAATGTTAGAAGTACTTGGGGAGGTTTATTAATTGAAACAAGTATTATTTCGATGAACCTTCAATTCATTGTGTAAAAAATTGCCAAATAAAGGCAATATTCAATTAATTATTTTGTATACTTAAACGTGTGTAATAGATGGGGAAGTAAATCAATTAATGTCGACTTCTTTTAACTTTAAAATGGTATTTCAGTCACATTAATATTCAATCTGAAACTCATGAAAACTGATATGAGCTGAGATGCTACATATTTTGCCCCTGGATTTTGAAAACATACCTGAGTAACCCCGCAATACCCGAAACAGAACGGCCTGGTCAGAGTAGAACAGGCAACTCATCCCTTCTCACTCCAAGCCACTAGCTGTCTGTCCTTGAACCCATAAAAATGTCGCCAGTGGTTTTGGCATGTTTGTGAAGCGTATCGCCCCGACCATCTCTCGTTAGCGATTGTTACCTGGATCTCCACCGTTTTCAAGTCAGTGTGGCAAGTGTGACATTGATGAAAGGATTGTTTTCAGTGTGGTTGAGTGTAATTGCATTTAACATCTTTAGTGATGTGTGATGTGTGTTAATAGTGGGAAAACAATCTTCATTATTTTAAAACATGGCCCCACAAAAGTTTAAAGATGGCCAAAGAGATGTAAAGGGCAAAAGACGTAAGCATTCCAAGGCAATGAAATGCTTTTACGAAGAAATTTGGAAAGCCCAAACCGCTAATAAGTTGGTGAAATGACGTCAAATCTGCATTATATTATTGAAGTAAAATAATTAGCTTTTTTTTTTACAATTCTTTTGAAATCCGGAACCTCCAACTTAGCATGTCAATATCTTACCACTGAGCTATTTAAGGCTAATCCTGTGTTAGGGTCTTTTAGCGCTCATATTTTAAGGACTAGTCGGTAATAGATATGTAAAATTGTCGGCCATTTAATAACAATCAGAAACACTCCATCGTTGATCCAGGGTAGCCTTATTCTGTCGTTTGGACAATTTTTATTAATTTTAAATAATTTCTTGGATATAATTTATAGTAAATAACTATGATCTATAATATACTGTAATATTACAGCTATTAACGAGCCATGTCCTGCCCCACGTCTTTCACCAAATATGCTTTATCGTATGACTGATAAGTACTTCTTAGCATTGTACAAATACTTAGTAGGTAGCTCAATGGTGAAGCTTTGGTGCGCCAAGCCCAAGGTTCCGGGTTCGATTACTATGTATACTAGAGTAGTAATTTTTCTACTAAATTGAGAAAAAATAAAGTACGCCCTTGAAAACGGATTTATCTGTCAAAATATTAATATTTTGAACTGCTATAAAATTATTTAAGCCTTTATAATTAAAACTCCATCAATGCAGAATTATTTCATCTCTTAAAGGCTATATCTCCATAATATATTTTATGCTCCCAGATTTCAATTTTACAGTTAAGATCATATTTAACTTAGAATTAACAGAATATATTTTAAATAAATGAATAGTCTTAATATCTAACTTATTATATATTATTTATTAATTTATTTAGTTATAATGGCAAAGTAGATTGTACCACGTTCACAAACAGTGAAGACTTGACTTTCAAATCAAATCAAAAGCGGGAAATGTGTTTTAAGTTCCTTTAAAATGACGTGTAGGTGTGCACAAATCGACACTATCAATGAATTCAGTACACAATTATATGGCAATGCCATGGCCTTGATTTGATAGGTTTGATTCAAACTTAAGGGTTAAAAAAATACTAAGCAGGTAGGGTGTTTAAAAAATTACATTTACAGTTTAACTCCACTTTCACAAATAGGTACTTAACCCAAGGTAAGAAAGTAATGATCTTAATGGCAACTTGGGTATGAAAGTAATGATGCATTATTATTATTAGCACCGCGTCTTACTACCCGTTCGGTCTATACGCACTTACGCTAATGTGTAGGGGTAGGGTGATTATGTGAGATGAAATGGAGGACCTACAGTTAACGTGGAATCCGAACCACAGTGGATTCCTGGCATTCCACACATTCACAAGTTGTGATTAATACACGTCTTGTCAAAGTTGAAGGAAGGGTTTGGTAATCAGATAAATCTGTGTCGGGACTGAGGATTGAACCCCGGACCCCCAGCACAGAAGTCCAACACCTTACCCCTAGACCACCAGGTCACCTAGTAATGATACAAATAGCGACTTTGGGTGTGAAAGTAATTATAACAAAAGTAGTTTTTGGTGTGAAAGTAATTATAACAATAGCTACATTATTTACATATAAAATAACTGATCAATAGTTAGAATAAATTCGGGGTCATATTTGTTTAAAAAATATAGCATTTTAAGTTTTTTATGGTTATTGAAAATGAACTAGAAACATTAAACCACTCTAATTTTAAGGTGTATTTATACCAAAAAATATGTCATAACTTTTTTAAACAATATAGCTACTAGCTTTAGTATTTTGAAAAAGTTTGTGTCACATTTGTAAAATTCTTGAAAAAATAACTGTTTACGTTTTTAGCGTTAGTAAACATATGTATAGATAGCTTCCAAATAAGCATGCTGTTTAAAATGTAAGCAAGTCACTTTATTTTTATTTCCAAACATTTTGAAAGGGCAGTTCGGCGGTGCCGTTTGCCCGTGACTATGAACCCTGAAGCACATTTGATTGTGATAATAAACTAGCTCACTAGCTCATATGTGAAGAGTGAACTGTAGCATCTTTATTATAATTTTGTTTAGTGTAGGTAGAAATAAAATTTCCCACCTATACACCTGGCTGGGACTCGACCCCTGATATCCCACCATTGGCTATCTAGTCTAATGCGAGACTCACGGTTTTTATCATTCCACCAAAGAAGTGGTATTTTCTAAAGTACTAGTTCGTCGTTGCAGCGATGGTTGAGGATTATCACGCTAACTGTAGTTAAACCTTTTTACTGGGGGATGTTCTATGTAATGAGACCTCACTCGACATTCTATTGAAAGGTTTACTCGTCAAAGGACATCCATTTTCGATACTATACTTAGAGCTTTTGGTGTTTAGTTACAAAACGTTTATTTTTCCCTTTCATGCTAAAATGAAATATTTAAAACTTAGCCAAAGATATATTGTTTTTCTTACCTATATACAATCATAAACAAATCAGGGCTTATGTGGAGATGCGAATAAAAACATCTCGCTCCCACCCTTTCTCTCTCTCCTCTCTCACACACATTATTCTCTCTCACCCTCTCCCTCACTATTTCTAACTCTTTCATACACTTTCTCCCCTTACACACACTATCACACAATCTATCTAAAATTATTTTATCACGCTCTCTTTTAAATTCTATCTCTCAAACACACTCTCTCTCATACTCAATATCGTCTTAAACTCCCTCTCTCAAACTAACACTCTCTCTCAATCTCTCTTCAACTCTCTCACTCAAACTTTTTCTCAAAAAGTAACTTTGATAATCCCCTCAAAATTGAGTGTTAAAATGGAAACACAAATGAACTTACTGTATTTGTATTGTGTTACTAGTTAATAAATTGAACATCAACATCCATTATTTGAAAGAAAGAAAATGGTACGGAGCTCCGCACGGACTTTCTCGCTCTTTTGTTTTAAAATGGAGATATTTACTCAAAACTCGTAATATATGTGAACCGAAATAAAACAATATACGCTAGCAAACCCAAGCATAAATTGCACTATACTTATGTAAAACTTTTTTTTAGTCCCGGTCTTTAATTCTTTAAAAACAAAATTTGAAAATTTAGGTCTTCATTTGTATATTTGGACCGATAAAAAATATCAATGTTGGGTCCACAAGGGTCAACACTTCGTATTAAAATTTCGACTTCCGGTTAATTTTTTTTTACATTTTATTTTGTGTTGCACATATTCATGCCATCGCATTGCTATTAAATTCCTCATTTGTAAATTTTGACCAATTAAAAATTTAAATATAGACTATTGAGTCTAAAATGGATATAGATCATTGTTGTACAAACATTTCTCCTAAGGGGTTTAAGGAAAAAAACATAAACTTTTAGAGACTTACTTATATTTAATTACTCTATGACATTGGAGAATTATTGCGTTAAAACTTTAATATCTCTCTACAACTAAAGCTCACAAAATGGTATCAATATATTTGCCAATATCTCAAAAACTGTCGGATTTATAAAAATATATTTCACATAAAAGTTTTTTATTTTTAATAGTACTACAATTTTTCAATGATAAGTTATTTAGACTCCCAAATAGCTGCGGAGATACGGAAGTTTCTGCTTCTGTAAAGTACCCTAAAATTCATTTTAATGGTAAAATGAAAATAGCCAGTTTTTTATAATCTTAATCAACACCTAGATACGAATTTTAATCAAAATCATTAGAGTAGATTTTTTCTCTTTTCGCCCCTTTTTAAACTACTCGTAATTATATGTTTAAACAGACCCACAGATCGACGTCATTGCAAATACCACTTTTTAAGGTTTGGGGGGCCTTGAGACGTCGACATCCATCAAAATTTTAGGTTAGATTTTATTTTGCGGTCCCAATACTTTTACCTTTTGTGTTCGAAAAGTTAAATAATATTTAGCACCACGTCTTACTACCCGTTCGGGTTATACGCTTTAAGTACTAATTACGCTAATTGATTAGTAATTGGGGAGGTTGAATTAGAGGAAGTGAACCCGCACTTGCGTGGAGGGAGAGTGTAAACCCATTTAGGAAAAATCACCCCCAGTTCACCTGAGCGAGATTCGAACCTCGATCTCCCCGTCCTCAGCAGTCGAGCTTCAACACGACAAGCGCGTTAGCCAACTATGGCACCAAGGCGGGGGAAAAGTTAAAAATATATATATTTACGTATAGCTTTAAAGCTATTGGTTTTATAAAAATATACTTTTTATAAAAATACTTTTATTATAAAAATACCTACATATGTGTAGCGATAAATAATGTCATATCTCAAATAGTTTAGGAGATATTATATAAAAAAAATATTCATCAGAGCCCTTAAGGTCATTTTGCCGAAATACTGAGAGAAGCCATTTTGTTTGGAATATTTATAAATGTTTAGAAACTAATTTAATCAAAATCGACTTTTTCTCTTTTTGCCCTTCAGTAAACTAACCTCAATTTTAGGGTTAGATATCTAATTCCAAAAAACCTCAGGGAAATCCTATGAAAACCCTACATACCAAGTTTTAGTCAGATTGGTAAAAGAGTTTAGGATCTAGTGGGAGGTACAGACAGACAGAAAGTCAAAAACAACTTTTTTGGTTCGGGGGGTTATGAAACGTCAAGCTTCATCAAAATCTTGAGCTCGATTTTTTTGACGATCACAAAACTTTCTCTACCTGTAAGATAGCGAGAAAGTAAAATGCCTACAATGGTCTATTCTATTGGTTTTTGCCTATTTTATGAAAAAGAGCCCTAGCGCACCTATTTTGACTGTGTCCTCTCTATTTTGCAGCATACTTGGTTGGAGTAGGTTTGAAAATTGACACTTGTTAAATAGTTTCTAAAGCACGTAAATTAGTCGGAAGACAATGGGAGCAGTGGCAGACATCTTAGGAGGAAACGGGATACTGTTGCAAGAGAAATGTTCTACTTTCACATTAAGCTTTTCAAATTGTATATAAAAACTGAAATTATATAACCCATTTCACGAGTTAAAACCTATAAAAGTACCTCCTGATTATCAGCATGTACACCATGCGTCGTATGACATGGCCCAGTACATGATCTTGTGCGGCCCACGCACTTTTTGATTTACAAACATACAATACAGCCCAATTCACCATTTTATAAAAGTAAAAAAAAAATACAAAATTTGGGATTTAGGAATGGAGTATTCCTTTGGGAAATTTATAAAGTAAGGTTGGTGTACAAAATTTCTTATCTTTACTCACGAAAGATCGATTTTCAAAAAATGGTTAAATTTTCGTAACACATTTTGTGGTATATTTGTCAGTACATAAGTGTTTTAAGAGCTATTTTCTGCTATGAAAATGAACACATATCAGAAACATCACTTTTACGAACGTGCATTTGTCATCAGCTTTAAAAGGGACTTCAACATAATATTTAAAGCATAACAATCTCACAATTGCTGTAAATAAATAGTTCCATATTTTTAAATAAAAATAGAGGATACATCTTAAAATTGTAGCTTAATGATATTAATGTATATTTTTTATTTTACTTATGATGCTGACAGTACTATTATTTTGTTAACTGTAGCCCCCTCAGTATTTCTAATGTCCAAAGTGACCCTTTTGAACAAACAGGTATGACACGCCTGGGCTAGTAAATCAAACATTTGTGGTCACAAGTGCATCTTGAATAGATCTATTATAAAAGGTGTTAGTTCATTTTCCCTTAAAACTGAATGTGTTACTATTGACCCTAACGAAGGTAGGCCTATAATATATCAACAGTGGTGGTCGCTCAGTGTATGATGTTAGTTAGACTCAACATGAATTGGATTATTCAGGGGGCTTTTCCAAACTTTCTTCAAGCTGGGTCGGGTGCTCTTATCGTGTATTTTCCTAAAATATTCTAAATTTCATCCGCGCAACAATAGGTACATTCTCTCTTAACTTCTTTCCCTTACCTGAACATAATTAAATACGGGTAGTCTTGACTTGTAATAATACGCGGTGGAAATAAATCAATAATAGTGAATATACAATGCTCTGATAATCCCACAGACAAGTAATACACCAGACCCACAGCCTCCAGGTTAAAATATCTATGCTCCGTGGAAGAGCGAGCTTTTCAACAAGAGTATCACTAAATGCTATCAAGCGGCATTAAACAAAAATATCATTTTTAGCGGGGTTTCACTAGAGAGAAGACACAAATACCCTTATCTAGTCAAAGGCCGGCTTCCACTACGCTAGGTTCAGGTAGTGACCCAACCTCCTCTTCATATAATTCTACCTCATAAAAAGCCTACGCAGACTGAACATCACGATTACAATGGTCCCTTTATGATGAACATGTTAAAAGTGAGTCGTTTAGCAACTGCCCATTAGAAGTGTTTTTATCACTCAGCGTTGACACTATTGAACCCCAGTGTTGATGGACTTAACCTGGCGTATCCTTGTCTGTGACCTAGGCTCAGTTTGTAAATGCAGGGAGATCTCAGCGCCCCCTCCCCTCACTTTGTTTACCCTGAAAGCTATCAGTCCTACCTTGACGTACTACACGATGATCTTATTTTATAAGCTGCAGTCTTTACCATAGTGTAATAATGCAAGGTAAGCTAGCAACCTTATTGGATAAACGGAGGGTACATTGCTAAACGGACGACAAGAATATAAAGTTCAGGGCTTTCCAATTGTAATTATTGTGGGCCCTACAGATTGTTTCTCCAGTACTAATTTGTGTACGTGGAATTACCCGCCCGTCCCCTCCACAGCAACACAGCAACACATGAAGCCGCCGGACTGTTTGGGTGGTCACCACAGCACAAGGCTTCATCACGTTCAATTAATTGCTTGTAATCATAGGGCTCGCATTCATTCGGAGCAATAATCTGAAATGAGACTTTATTCAAACTTAAGATATTGTATTGAATCAACTAACAATATTTGTGTAAGTCGAACTCTTGGATTACTAAGCTGTTGTGTTGAGTTAAAAGGTCAGTATGCGAGAAATAACCTTAGTAGATGCTGAGTAGTAGTGGCGCTGATTCTCTAGCCAAGACCAAATCGTGCAGGTTGACAAATATCTGAGGGTTGGGTTTTGTGGAGGGGGTAGGCAGGATACGTAAGCGACAGCAGAGTTCATTGCAGGACATCACTAAACTAATTTAAACAAACTTTGGCACAAAATTACGTATATTCTATGAGGTATTTTAATTTGAAAAAAATACGTAACTTTATTTGAGCTAAAACTCATTGTTTGTATAGAAAAAAAAATTTGACCCCACTCACAACGTAGAAATGCAAATTTTTGCATCAATTTAATAAATGAATCAATAGGTTTGTTGGTGACCTAGCGGTCTAGAGGTAAGGTGTCAGACCTCTGTGCTGGCGGCCGGGGTTCAATCCCAGGTCCCGGCACAGATTTATCTGATTACCAAACCCTTCCTTCCCCTCTGACAAGACATCTTGTGAATGTGAGGAATGCCAGGCCTCCACCGTGGTTCGGGTTCCACGTTAAACTGTAGGTACCCCATTTTATCTCACAATCACCCTACCATTAAACATTAGCGTAAGTGCGTATAACCCGAACGGGTAGTAAGACGCGGTGCTAATAATAATAATAATAAGTTTGTTTATAATATCTTTCTATAGAAACATAGAAATATATTTTAACTACAAAATAAAAAGTACCACGTACTCCTGCGATATTTTATAATCCCGGAAAAATGTACCAAAGTAGGTGTTATTTTTGCTCTTTTCTCAGCCAAGCAGTCCCACCTTCATGCAGCCTTAAGGAGCTACTGGTAGTCTCAGCGAACCAATGTTGCAAAATGTGTCATATTTAAGATAATATTGACCATACGAAAACAAGGGAATGGCAGTGCTGTTTCTCTATAGTAACCATGCAGAGATGATATCCCGATGTAGGGTCCACTTAGTATTTACCCAGGCTCGTTCTCATATACAGCCTCTTATTTCCCATCGTGAAGTAAGCCTACGCTGCACAGCACAGTGACCAAATAGCTAGCTTATTGATTATGTTGAACATACTATTGCACCTACATTTGTTCCTGGTTGGATGAATGCAAGCTAACTTTACTATATAAATGAGTGAGATGGACAATTGTAGCACTATTGAATTAATCGCCCATCGTTGGGCATCGATTGAATCACTATTGTTTTATCGCCCCGCGTTGGACGTCGATTGAAATACTACGGATTAATTCCCTGATATAATAATGCTGTGACGATATTTAGGTTGTCTATAGCCCCGTGGTCGAGCACCTATCATCACTGTACGGAATAGATACCGTTTAACTAGTTGTTAATTGCTCTGTGGTCGAGCACTAATTAAATCGGTATAATTAACAAAAGAAAGAAATAGAACTTTTGATGGCTGTTTATTCACACACGGTTTGTTCAAATGACATCTGTTAATTACTTATACTCCAATTAAATACCTTATATCAATGCACACTTGTGATATTAGTGTAAATTATTGTATTCTGTGTTAGACTGTGACTGCGAGAGCCAGTGCTAGTGCCAGTGAGTCCCTAACTGCGTTGCTTGTGTGAGCTTGTGTAATGTAATGTTACAGAGGATATTCTAAATATGTTACTTTAAAGAAAAATTACCTTCATCCATGACTTTTTATATAATTTATAGTGATCCAGATCAATATCATTAAACAATGTTCATCTCCCGCCGACAATTCCAACAATTGCAACATATGACTGCGCTTGCGTGAGATATTGTAGACTAGCCTGTAAGGCAGAGGCTTCCAAACCCTGGGTCACGACCTGAATAAAGGTCACAAGCATGTTCCAGAAGGTCACGGGTCTTTTCAAACTTTATGAAATATTATTATTACCAACAAGTCATCAAACTGGGACATTATGAAGAATTACCACAATACTGGCAAGAGCATCAGTGTTGAAACCCTCCTGTACTCGTGGTTTTGGACCCGGCTCAAGGACTGCGATCGGGATGCAGGTGGTCCTCCCCGCTACCGACTGCTCTCGATCTACCTCCACCCCACGCTTATATAGTATCGCACTGCGGGGTTGAAGGAAGGCCGAGAGGCAGCCAGAGCGAGAAGGACAACCACATAGCTTTATTTTCCAAGATTACAAAGAAGCATACATTTGACATTACATAAATACATAAGGAAACATGATTTTAGGAAAGGATCTTCTGTCAGATGTCTTCAGGCTAATTATTTTCTTCACCCTCTTCCTCGCCGAGCGTATCCACTGCTGTTTCCGCTCCCTCCGTCCGTTCTCCGTCGAAATCGAAACCCCAACTGGACCAGGATCATTGGCGGGACGAATCCTGGCGGATACACTGCAGCCGACGAGTCTCCCTCTGAGGCGGCAATGGCCGTGGCCCATCCCTTTGTGATGGTTATGTTGAATGTATTCATCCTGTGGACTACTATCCTTCGTGTTCTAGTAAGGAGTTCTCTATAGTCTGCTGCCAAGGTGAGGATGAAGTTGGCCTGGTGTTTGTCGCGACCTGGTGGTAGCTCGAGTGCCAAGGCAAGCCGAAGTGCGACTGCTTCTTCGACGTCAAGGAAGCCCGTCTCCGGTGGCAGGAGTGACGCCCAAGCCTCAACCGTAGGGACCGGCTGAATGGTAGTTGCTTGGTGTCCATACGCGTCCGGGGCCTAAGCAGGGCCATCTCTAGGTGCAACCCTGTTGGCAAGTGCTGTCTCCATACGTTTGATGCGTTCTTAATTTGATGCCATCGACTGCGTTATTTCATGGAGCATGTTAATGATGTCTTTGTTGTCGGAAGTCATCGTCGGATCTTCGCTGGGTGTAGTCCTTACGAATTTTACTGTCTTCACCGGGCTTATTGTTGGGTGGCTGGCGCCTTTTCTTGTCGGTGTGGCCGCCGATTCGCCTTGAAATATAATTTCGGGCGTAGCGGGGGAGTCCTGGTACCTGTTGGACTTCCGTTGGTGTCGCTTTCCGTTGCTGATGGACTTTCTGGTGCCGAGACAGTTTTTCCCGATCGCAGGTCCAGGATTAAAGCGCTTGCTCCGATCTCCTTCAGTGTGTCTTCACTGCAATTCCTGACCACCATTGCCATGAGACTCTCCTTAATTTCTGTGAGCTGTACTTTATGAGCACGTCTGATTTCTTCTAGCGTTTCTAAGCACTTGGCTCTTTTCTCTCTTTTGACAATATAGTCTACCTCTAAGAACAAGGACTTTCAGGCCTTGTATTGATTAAGATCCTCAGAATGGTTTGCGTCGAACTCTGCCCATCAAGATAGGTTTGCGTCGAACTCTGCCCATCAAGATAGGACTCAAAAACTCGCAGCCCCACCTACAAAATGAAAGTGATTGTCACTGAAAAGCTCTTGTTTTTATCACTTATCAATTTTTTCGAGAGAACATATTGTGTAATTTTCTATTCGTAAAATTAAAAAATCAATAGAATTGATTCAAATTTAGAGGATAACATCTATCGATACAAAATAACAAGTCAAAAGAACTCCCTCCAAGAATGAGACAGCACTATAAAAGCCATTGAAACAGTCTTTTTTGGTCACTTAAAGAGCAGAGTAAGAAAGTCATTTTTTCACTAAATATTGTGCCTTACATTTTGATTATAAAGTTAAAGAAATAATGTTGTTTTTGTTATTTAAATTAATTAAAGTAATCTAATAACACTAATATGAAAATAATAGGAAATAGACCCTACATGTAATGAATGACCCTTTGGTTCGCCAGGCCAGAAATATATTATATTTAGGGTCGTTATTAAAAATGTTCGGTAAACACACCTGTAAGGAGTCGACCAAACGCCGTCTGCTGGGTAAGAATGGGTAAGGAGAAGAGTAAGGAAGAGATATTTCAAGTTCAAAGAACATCATTTGTACTAATTAAACAGAATACATACAGCTTAGCTCAACCTATAAAAAACAACATGGCATGAACCCGCAATCGAGCTATACCAACCGAGCGGCCGCCGCCATTAACGATGATAGTGCCAAAATTTTCTGTTAGAGGGTGTCATGTGGTCAGCACAATGAACCTTGATGTCGTTAATCTCAGTTTTATAGACCGGAATTGCTAATTCTTTACTCATGTGGCTTATCATTTGTCCTCACTAAGATGAGTTTGACCTCGTTCAAGACCTACTGCTTCACAGATATTTTTGGAAGTACCGAGGATCAAACCTGGACCTCTGGATCTGCAACCAGGAACTATGACGAGTAGACCACAAAGGGGGTCAACCAAACCTACAGTTTTTTTACAAACAACTAGAGTTAACTTTTTAAAAAAATGGGATACAGTATGAGTTAACGGAAATCGACCAAAACAAATAATGCAAGAAAGCTAAAGCTTGTACTATTATGTGTAAATGAATGGCCAATCTTAGACGATGAAGATAATCTTTAGGTCATGAATATAGCGGACTATCTATCCTAAGGTATCGTTGGTACAGGTATACCAACTATCCTCCATGACAAGAGGTGAAGAGAGGACTGACTATCTATTCCTACACTGAAAGTGTCGGCCAGTACGAACAATCAATAATCACAGCGACTTGTTTTGGCATCATGCCATTTTTATCATCTATTCATGTTTTTAGTTCATATCTTTTAATAATCTCAATCCCAATCTGAATTTGTTCCAACTCACGTATTCAAGTCTTCTTAGGAGTATTGATTGCTATAAAACGTAGTTTACGGATGTGGTTGTGGATTCAAGGTATTGCGGATGTTATCTTGGTCATCCGATCAGTGCTTTAGATACTAGCACGACCCAAAGAAAAATTTAAAAATATATTATTTGTGTTAATAATTCATACAACTCTCAGATTAAAGCTTTGCGCACGGGTGAGCAGTTAGTTATAATTTCATCTTTTTACTTATATTTTGAGTAGTTTTAATTATTTGTATCACTATTCATAGTTAGCGAACCGGCGGTGTTTGCGAGCTAAAACAAGTATCTGGGACAGTTGCTATAACTAAAACCTTTTTGGTCATGATAATTATAATATTACTTCTGTATATCTAAATATTTTTTTTACACACATAATAGTCTCGACAAATATTTATCATGGTCATAATGGAATTTAGTGAAAACTCTTTCTCGTTATTTAAAAAGTTTGTCAACAAACTACAATATATTCACGATGGATATCAAGAACTGATGATATTATGTTTAGAAAATTAAACTAAACGTAGAGTGGGATTTTGCTAGAATGAAAATTTTATAAAATTCGAATACTTTTTTCTTTCTTTTTTGGCCACCATTAATGATATCGTATAATACTATCAGTGCTATTTGATAAGTATTGATGTGATCTATCAAACGTGACATCTGCGGATCACTTGACCTAATGAAAGAAGATCTAATAACTTTTCCAGCCCTCGGATATTCTCTTTTTATAAAAGTTAGACTGTATCGTCTGAAGAACTATTTTATTTACTTTGGTCACCCATAAAAACTTCAACAATACTTTCCGTAAAGTGGGGATGTAGGGGACGCTAGTAAAGGTCAGTATTTTTTAATCTTTTATATCTAAGCATTTTTTGGGCCAAAATGAAAAAATAAAAACTATTGCTCCAGTTTAACTCTGAGTTTAATTTTCTTAACATGGTTATAGCAACAATTGTTGAATATCGTTCATGTGCATAGCAACATTTGATGAAAACTTTTTCTCTTCATTTAAAAAATGTGTCATTGAATTCCAGGATACTTTTGACTGATTTTCAATATGTGAATAAAATTAAACCCTTATGTTTCTACTGAATATATGTTTACTTATTTTGGCCAAACAAAAATGTTGCTATAGAAACTACGAAAACATTGACCTTTTCTCACGTTCTCTTCCATCCAACTTTAACTCACGTTATCTTCCATCCCACTTTAACTCACGTTCTCTTCCATCCCACTTTAACTCACGTTCTCTTTCATCCCACTTTAACTCACGTTCTCTTCCATCCAACTGTAACTCACGTTCTCTTCCATCCCACTTTAACTCACGTTCTCTTCCATCCAACTGTAACTCACGTTCTCTTCCATTCAACTTTAACTCACGTTCTCTTCCATCCCACTTTAACTCACGTTCTCTTCCATCCCACTTTAACTCACGTTCTCTTCCATCCCACTTTAACTCACGTTCTCTTCCACCCCTCCTAAGAGATAACAAAGTAATCACATTCCCTCTATCCTGATTCTTCAGGAACATTTTCCGCAAAGGATGACGTCTCCATGAAAGTCTCGGCACAAAACAGGAAGACCATCAAGTTAACACCAGAAGATGGAGGAGGATTCTCCGGGAAGTGGGGGATCTCCTCCCCCCTCTCTTCTTCCAGAGCCATCCTCAAAGACGTCGTAGAACAATACAATACCTTGCCGCCATTAGCGACATCCGCGACAAGAGTGACGTCGTTACTTTGTGGTATAATCACTCGGGGAACATCGCTTAACACACCTTGCCATTGTA
>CABFOW010007223.1:9801-25637 GCA_902141385.1 Timema californicum | reverse complement strand
TTGTCAGAGGTGAAGGAAGGGTTTGGTAATCAGATAAATATGTGCCGGGACCGAGGATTGAACCCCGGACCACCAGCACAGAAGTCTGACACCTTAACCCTAGACCGCCAGGTCACCCATGATGATGAAGAAGAAGAAGAAAACTTGCGTGTATTATGAACAGATCTGATCCATCATACATAGATTAACCATCTTACCGTCTTTGTATGGAATGCCTTCTATGACTTCTTGGATCAACTCCTTTTCGTTTAGTTTGATGGCCATCATGAGCGCTACCAACATAAGAAACAAGCATGTAGTGGGTTAATGTTGGGGGAGAGTGAACCGCAAGGAGTACCTGGTGATGGAACAGTCCCCCAGTCGCGTGAACAGCCGCGGTTTCTATCTAGAGGGTTGTTGCCGACTTCTTACTACCGAAGCTCCTGTGTTTTCCCGGGCAGCTTGGAAGTGAAGACAGGAGTAATGAACTTTTATTTTTCATCAAATTGATTAAGTGTGAAGTCATGAAACAAGATGACTTCGTATTTATTGGGAAAGACATCGACTGTCAAAAAACTAAGTGTTTTTGCAAGTTTTTTATGTCAAAACATTTTTTTTTAATATTTTTGCTAGAATAAACCAAATATTTCTCCAGTAGAAAGATATAGTTTAATGTTCTTCACACGGTGATATCAACAGTTGTTGAATATCTGTCGAGGGTGTCCAGGAATTTAATGACAACTTTTTCTTTCCATTTAAAAATGTTGTCACCAAATACCGCCCTACACTTGACAGATATTCAACAACTGTTGATGTCACAATGTGAGGAAATTAAACTTTATATTTCTGGTGGAGAAATATTTTATTCGTTTTGACCAAAAAAAATGTTTTGATGTGTTCCTTACATCCCACCTAAACTTGTTTGAATCAGCGTGCCGAAATATTCAGTTCACTTTTTATCCGCCCAAACACATGCATTTTAAGATTTCTGTAAAATGACCAAAATTAACAGATATTTCAGTATTTCCACTAGATTTTGCAAAATTCCCTGTGCATTTCCCGACGTGTGGTAGCCCTGAGTCCAGTACCTCTCGAGTTCTCTTGGGCCTGTAGGGTAATCCGAACAGAGGTCGGCGTGACACCCAGCTCCAGTTCAAATGGATCGAACACCAGTCCTGGGTCCAGGGCGTACACTATCAGACCCTCGGTGGTGGCAGCTGCCCAAGCCTGGCCTGTGGAGCACACATAGTCGACAGTCAAATGGAGGACAGAGTCCAAACGGGTCAAACACCAGTCCTCGCCTGTGGAACACACATAGTCGACAGTCAAATGGAGGACAGCGTCCAAACGGGTCAGACACCAGTCCTGGCTCCAAGCCTGGCCTCTG
The DNA here is from genome assembly GCA_902141385.1 of Timema californicum. Taxonomy (NCBI): domain Eukaryota; kingdom Metazoa; phylum Arthropoda; class Insecta; order Phasmatodea; family Timematidae; genus Timema; species Timema californicum. The sequence continues at coordinate 24,271 of CABFOW010007223.1, read as the reverse complement.
GAACACACATAGTCGACAGTCAAATGGAGGACAGAGTCCAAACGGGTCAAACACCAGTCCTGACTCCAAGCCTGGCCTCTGGAGCACACATAGTCGACAGTCAAATGGAGGACAGCGTCCAAACGGGTCAAACACCAGTCCTGGCTCCAAGCCTGGCCTCTGGAGCACACATAGTCGACAGTCAAATGGAGGACAGAGTCCAAACGGGTCAAACACCAGTCCTGGCCTGTGGAGCACACATAATCGACAGTCAAATGGAGGACAGCGTCCAAACATGTCAAACACCAGTCCTGGCTCCAAGCCTGGTCTGTGGAACACACATAGTCGACAGTCAAATGGAGGACAGCGTTCAAACAGGTCAAACACCAGTCCTGGCCTGTGGAGCACACATAGTCGACAGTCAAATGGAGGACAGCGTCCAAACAGCGAAAAGGGAATAAGCGAAGTCACCAATCCTATTTTCAATTTCGATTCTTAAATTTTAACATCAATTTTTCAATTCTTGATTATGATTCCTCAATATTTTTAATTCTAATCTTGTTTAAACACCTCCAACATTGTGACTGGAATGTATTTGGAAAACAAGTGTAACTATAAAGTGTATATAATAGATAAAACTTAATACGGCCATGTTTAATCTGCCCAAGATCACCGGAACACAAATGTCACGGTGAAAATGTACCACCACCATTTCCTGGTGTTAAAGTGAATCGGGTTTTTCGAGTTAAAATACAATCTTGAATCTAAGCAAATATTATTCGTGAATTTTTGAATTAATTGTCAAATCAAATCATATCCCAGTTAAATATGCTGAAATTATCAAGTTAAATCAATATTTGTAAGACGGGAGTGGGATGTTGTTAATTTGTATACATTTTTCTATTCGATTATTATTATTATTATTATTATCATTCCCCTCCAGTTAAATATTTATATTACTTATAGTGAATAACCACAGCCAAAGCTTAATTGAATTCAATATGGCGTAAATAATTCATTGTTTGTGGTGTAAAGTTTATTCCCTTTCTCTTTTTGTTCGAGAAACGCAACAACGCCGAAATATTACTCAATTTGTGTTAAAAATTTGTTCTTAGCTGTGTGTTTTGACTATTTATAGAGGGAGAAGACGTCACCTTTTTGCGTCGGATTCTTACCACATTATTTTTCCTCTTTCCCTGGGTGGATTATATATTGCTTTATTTTAGTTCTATTATATCCATTATTATAAAAGGATTTAGCCATCGGGTCACCTCAATGTTCAACATTCACCGAGGTGACCTGGCGGTCTAAGGGTAAGGTGTCAGACTTCTGTGCTGGCGGCCAGGGTTCAATCCTCGGTCCCGGCACAGATTTATCTGATTACCAAACCCTTCCTTCACCTCTGACAAGACATCTTGTGAACGTGGGGAATGCCAGGCCTCCACCGTGGTTCGGATCCCACGTTAAACTGTAGGTCCTCCATTTCATCTCACAATCACTCTACCATTACACATTAGCGTAAGTGCATACAACCCGAATAATAATAATAATAATAATAATAACATTCACCGAGATTTGCGAGCTGAGAATCAAGATATGAAAAATCATGGTATTAAGATCGATTCTTTTGATACCAGTAAGAATCGAGGGTTTGAAAGTAACACAACTGACATTCCTATCGTATATAACGTGAGTTACTTAACTACCAGCTTTTCAAGAGCAATCAACTTAATTAAGGTAGAGTGCTGCTAGCTTTCAATTGAAATGATTCAACCTGTGGCTTGAATTACGTCCAGGACGAAGAGACGAAATCCTCCCCCCCCCCAATGACATTCACTCTAAGCATATATCCTTTACACTCTACCAAGGACACAAAAGATTTACCACTTACCCGTGGGCGAGAACTGAAGACAGAAAACTCTGACCTCGGGCTTGAACGCCCGAGCGGCCATGTCGCCCCTCCTCACCCCGGGCAGTCTCAGGACGGTGTTGCCGCCCTCGTCCGTCTCGCGCTCCTCCACCAGCGCAAGGTTGCCAAACTCTGTCATCTTGCGACGGTTTATGAAGTCCTAGGATATTGAAATAACAGCACGTTAAGTGGGGGAGCCTGTTGTTGGCGGGCTGAATTTACTGCGAGTTGATAACTCGCATCTGTGGATATACGCTTCTATAGGGAGGTCAGGGTTTGAATCCTGTCTGGGTGTGCACAGAATTGTTTTTCTTTGATCATTCCCTCTTATCCAACTCGCATCTTAAATAAATATAAATCAGGTGTGTGACGATTTTAATTAGGAAATTAAAATTAAAAACTGTTATGTGTTTACCCGCCTCGGTGGCGTAGTTGGCTAACGCGCTTGTCGTGTTGAGCTCGACTGCCGAGGACGAGGAGATCGAGGTTCGAATCGCGGTCGGGTGAACTGGGGGCGGTTTTCCCTAAATGGTTTTCCAATCTCCCTCCACGCAAATACGGGTTCACTTCCTCTAATTCAACCTTCCCAATTCCTAGGCCATTAGCGTAATTAGCACTTAAAACGTATAACATGAATGGGTAGTAAGACGCGGTGCTAAATATTATTATGTAAAATACATCTAACAATAATAAATTAATTAAATTTTGATGGTTTTAAAGTAGTGGACTAATTTTAGTAAACTATATATGTTGAAAATACGTCTTAAATAAATATCTTATAAATTCTACTTTCTTCATCCGTAGCTCATTAGAAGACAAGAACCAGCAGGTGATGATTCCAGTGTTTCGTAGTCGCTATTTTACTGTGAAAGTGGGCCTACCACCCCCCCGGGGTAGCAGTTAATGTTGCCTGTCAGAACACACTTACGTCAACAGCGTCGATCTGAGTGATTTCAAACTTCTTGACGAGCAACGCCTCCTGAACGTTGTAGATGCAGACGTTCTTGGACTGCCCGCCCGCCAAGATGCACTTCCCATCCGCAGTGTAGCACAGACTCGTGAACGCTCTGTCGACAGAAGAGTTAGTAACTACACACACACACACACACACACCTCTTGTCGGCTGCGCGCCCCCGCCTCTTGCACTATAGGTACAGGATGCACTTGTACTGGCCATAGCTATGAGAGGTATGAATGCCCGAAATTTTAAGTCAAATTTTAGTATTTGTATGAACTCCAAGACTTTTATAATAGGGCCTAACATGTTTGAAAACTTTTTTAGTATTCTAAGATACTATTTCATAGCAGATAAGATTATTATTATTATTATTAGCACCGCGTCTTACTATCCGTTCGGGTTATACGCACTTACGATAACGTGTAATGGTAGGGTGATTGTGAGATGAAATGAAGGACCTACAGTTTAACGTGGAATCCGAACCACGGTGGAGGCCTGGCATTCCCCACATTCACAAGATGTCTTGTCAGAGGTGAAGGAAGGGTTTGGTAATCAGATAAATCTGTGCCGGGACCGAGGATTGAACCCCGGACCCCCAGCACAGAAGTCCGACACCTTACCTCTAGACAGCCAGGTCACCGCCCCGGGGAAAAAGTCTGGCTTTGATAACTATGACGCTTTGCCAATAAACATAATGACAGATACAATACTTAGTTTTTGTTTAATTATCGCTATTCAGAGCCGTTCATAATTAATTATATGATAACATCTGAAGCGAGTGAGTTTTGTCTTGTGATAATAATTTTATTTATCAGTTTAGAATTAAACATTTACAAAAAAAAGGGAGCAATAAAACATTTTTTTAAATTGATTTTAGTGTTTAAAATTATATAACTTAGCCTAATAAAAAAAATTTCTAGCATAAAATAATTTACAAAAAAAAAAATTCAAACTTCGATACAGCTTAAAGAATATTTCATGTATTCAACTCAAGTTTGCTTTGAATAAAAAAAAAAACAAGTGAACTTTTCGACAAACAAAAGACAAACTCACTTTCCTTGTAGACTTTGTTTGGCGGTGACCAGGTCAGTTTCCGACCTCCCGCTGCCCAGGTCATTGCGACCTTCGATACTGCTACTCTGGGTCGAGGTCTTACAGTTGAAGAAGGTGATCTGTCCGTCCAGTGTCGCCACCGCTACCTCTTCACCGTCAGGCTTGTAAGTCACGCACAGGCCTAACAACACGTTGAAAAAAAAATTGTCTTTTGTTATATTTGGAAGAAGGTGCGAGAAAGGTAGATAAAAAAAACATATATTAGGGAAAAAAACATAATATGGTTTTTACAACGGAAAGAAGAACACAGTTCACACTTTACACTGCTACCACTGGACAAAGAGGTAATGGCTGCCTCTTGAAGAAAATATATCGTCAACGCCCAGTCCTCCGGAGGTTTCATTCTATCGGAACTCGTCAGGAGGGAGCGTGAAACACTCAGCACAACTTCGAAACCAAATAAACACAAAAAGGAAAAGAAGAATAGGAAGATGTGAAAGGCACGAATAGCGTAGAGGAAAGTCACAGAAAATGGAAATGGCCACTTCAACTTAATAGTTGTACCACTACCTTTTCTATCATTGCTACTAATCTCATCATCGTCAACTGTTTCCAGCCTGTTGCAGGGTCAGTTAAGTAAAATGCCTCCATCCTCCTCTTTCCTTCCACCATTCTTATCCTCTCACTTGCACACTTTATGTTATCTGCTCCTCCCTTTTCTTCCCTGGTCTACGTTGTGGTATTCACCCTACTTACTACATCTCCATCATTCTTTTTGATATTATTTTACACCGCATCTTCGACATCTCAACTAAAAAAAAAAGGGAACTATGAGATCCAAGATGGCCGTCTTCTCACCATCTGCCGGGAGCCGCAACGTCTCATGGGTACCCCCCGACTCGACAGCATTCCAAAGCCGTAGAGTTTGGTCCCAGCTGACCGACGCCAAGGACGTGCTGGTGAGGCTTGGGTTGAACGCCACGCTCACTACAGGGCCTTCGTGGCCACTCAACACCTGGCCAAATAACAAGGATCAAAATGTACAACACAGCAGGTTATGCTCCAAATAGGGCCCTAAGCAAAGTGGGGTATGCTCACTACAGGGCCCTCAACACATCATAGTATGCCCATTACAGGGCCCTCAACACATCATAGAATGCTCACTACAGGGCCTTCGACACATCAGAGTATGCTCACTACAGGGCCTTCAACACATCATAGTATGCTCATTACAGGGCCTTCAACACATCATAGTATGCTCACTACAGGGTCATCAACACATCAGAGTATGCTCACTACAAGGTCATCAACACATCATAGTATGTTCACTACAGGGCCTTCAACACATCATAGTATGCTCACTACAGGGTCATCAACACATCAGAGTATGCTCACTACAGGGTCATCAACACATCATAGTATGTTCACTACAGGGCCTTCAACACATCAGAGTATGCTCACTACAGGGTCATAAACACATCATAGTATGCTCACTACAGGGCCTTCAACACATCAGAGTATACTCACTACAGGGCCTTCAACACATCATAGTATGCTCACTACAGGGCCGTCAACACATCAGAGTATGCTCACTACAGGGCCGTCAACACATCAGAGTAATCAAAAGAGGACTGTACAGGAGATAATAATGTTCTGAAATGATTGTTAGTAGGATAATAAACCTGGCCAAGCAAGTAACTATCGCAATAGACTGGACTAACGATGACAGGGAGATTGGGGTTTGAAACCTGATCAGGTGTAATCATGGTGGTTTTCCATTCTCTCGTTATTCGTGTAAATGTGAGTACACTTCCTCTAAATTCAACCTTCCTCATCCCCAACACATTAGCGCTATTAGTAATTATTATGTGTATAGCCTGATCAGGTAATAAAGACAAAGTTTTAAAGAAAAAAAAGTATAATAGGAAAGTGAAACAAAACACATAATTTAACACATGTTTTCACCAAGCCCAGTTGGTTTCTCGGGGACTCGGCCCCCTGGCACTCACCTCGACCAAGCGGCCTATCTTGATGGACCACAGGTAGATCTCAAACACATCCTGACCCCCAGCCGCCACAAACTCCCCGCTCGTATCCAGCGCTAGACACGCAAACTGCACCGGACGCAGGGACGTAAACGTACGGAAGTTGCGGTACCTGAACAACAAACGCGGTGTAAGAGTGGCGGGCGATACTACCAACATGATGATTATAAAGTGATTTCAGTGAAAAGGCTGCTAAGTTAATAGACATAAACAAACCGACCGACATCTCAGCCCAGTTGGTGGCGCTTCCGCCCAATAGACTTAAGGGTATAAAGTTCGATCCCTGGTGTGGCGGGGAAATGTATCACTAAAGTTGGAGATTCACCTTTCAAATTGATGAGTTGACAGTTTTTTTAGAATCAAGCTAGTTTGTAAGCTGTGTAATATGATCACTGATCAGATAATGCAGCAAGAGCATGTTAAAACACATACAAAAGAAATAAATTATTATTATTAGCACCGCGCCTTACTACCCGTTCGGGTTATACGCACTTACGATAATGTTTAATGGTAGGGTGATTGTGAGATGAAATGGAGGACCTACAGTTTAACGTGGAATCCGAACCACGGTGGAGGCCTGGCATTCCCCACATTCACAAGATGTCTTGTCAGAGGGGAAGGAAGGGTTTGGTAATCAGATAAATCTGTGCCGGGACCGGAGATTGAACCCCGGCCGCCAGCACAGAAGTCTGACACCTTACCCCTAGACCGCCAGGTCACCTATACTCTAATTATTATTGTTCTTTAATAAGCCTGCTTATTGTGATATACAGTGTGAATTATTTTATGCTAACTAGATCTCCTTAACTCTAGGGCGTTTGAAACAAATGAAAAACAAAACATGTATTAATACCTTTGATGCTGTTACAAGAAAATTTAGGGTATGTTTGAATTCAAATGAATTAAGGGAAAAAAACTTCCTAGAGTAGTTACACGCATTTGTCAAATACAGTACAGGTCAACACCGCAGAGGTTTGACGGCAACTGTCAACTGGTCAGGAGGAGGGGGAGGCGGGGACCAGCTAAGAGTGGGGCTTCCGCCCGCCCTTGACTTCCAAGGAGCAAGAACTAGTTCGAACTGGCCGTATGTATCTGCAGGATAATAATTAATGTCATTGTCTACAATAAAAGCAATACGGTAGGTACCTTGTCATGTCATAGGCCCTGACCGTCCCATCCAGGGACGCGGACATCACAAACTTGCCGTTGCGGCTGAACTGGACGGCGGATACTCCGGATGTGTGTTTGTCGAATGTGACGAAACAAAATCCAGAGCTGGTGTTCCAGATTTTCACCTGAACAGAAACAAACGCACGCACCGTAGTGTCATCTCACCCTCGCTTCCTCTACTATCTCATGTACAGTAGCCCCGTGGCTTTCTTTGGTGCTGACTGACAGCTCACAGCTGACTTCTGACAGTCAACATTTAGGTATATACCTAAATTTTGACTGTCAGGAGGGACAGCTGCTAAACACATGTTTTTGCAGATCATATGTTTCAGCGTAGGGTTACATAATCTGGTCTGATAACTTTTCAAAGCCGTCAGTTGTTAGTCAGCCCCAAAGAAGCCATGGGGCTACTGTAGCTGTCTGAAGTAATAGTTTAAGAAGAGAAGAAATGAAGAGAGAAGTGTTCTTTTCTGTCCAGGCCTAACCTAACTCTCCTTTTGGGTTGACTTCCTTCACTATCACTTCCTTTACATCACTGTACAGTGTTTCTACACTGCCTTACATACAAAACAATAATATTAAAACTTAGATCTGGCCTCAGGAATATTTGATATAAATTCGACTTTACTTCAAAAATAATAAGAGTGGATGTCACACACACCTAAGTAATAGCTAGTTATAGCTTACCAAGCATAAACACAAACATTCCAATCTTAACCAAAATAATAATGTAGAAATTTCTTCCGACGGGTGTTGCCTGTAAAGTTTAACATGTCAGGGTCATCGACACCTTGGACCTCTTGAAGGGGTGAGAATTATTATTATTATTATTATTAGCACCGCGTCTTACTACCCGTTCGGGTTATACGCACTTACGCTAATGTGTGATGGTAGGGTGATTGTGAGATGAAATGGAGGACCTACAGTTTAACGTGGGATCCGAACCACGGTGGAGGCCTGGCATTCCCCACATTCACAAGATGTCTTGTCGGAGGTGAAGGAAGGGTTTGGTAATCAGATGAATCTGTGCAGGGACCGAGGATTGAACCCCGGACCCCCAGCACAGAAGTCTGACACCTTACCCCTAGACCGCCAGGTCACCTTAAAGGGGTGAGAATACCTCACTTCTAAACCACAGCAGGTGGGAGAGAGACAGAAACAGATTGAAGAAGATAACAGCAAGTGTGCCAATGAGAGGAGAAGAATCGAAGTGATTAAAAGAGGAAGAATGGTGGAAGGAAACAGGAAGACAGTTGATGATGATGGTGAGACCACCGCAGGCCCAGTTCTGTACCTTGCCATCCTCCCCGCCCGTGACGACATACTGCCCGTCAGGCGAGTACGCCAGCGTGTTCATGTTGTTGAAGTGTCCTTGCTGCTTCATGACGTACGTCTCGCTCTGCCACTCCCAAACCAGGAGCTGCCCCAGTCCTTGGCAACCGAGGGCCACCCAGTCCCCCGTGTTGTTCAGGGCCACTGTAGAGATGTGTTGGTCACTCACGCTGAGGGACACACGGACCGACACTATCAATATCTCGACTCTGTACCAAGAACTCAACTATCAACCGGCACTCACCTCGCAACTTTGACGAGGACTCACCTGAGAGAATGAACGAGGTTCACGTCGGGCAGCTCGTGGAGGAAGAACGCGCCGTTCGTGAAGCCCGTGACCAGGAGGTGCGTGCCCTTGTGATATGCCGCGCAAGACAAGTGAACGTCCTTCTGTCCCTTGTGGAGGTCGGAGAGGTAGTGGCGACCCAGGCGCTTGTAGCGCAACTTGTCGTCCGGGCCCTTCGAGACCGGGGTATCATCTGGAGGGCAGAGAGAGGGTTGAAACTAGGGGTTGTCCAGGTGGAGGGGGTGTATGTGTGTGTGTGTGTTTTTAGAAACCTAGGTCGGGGAATTTGGCGGGGACGATCGATTTTCTTAAAGAGGCAGCCAATACCTCTTTGTCCAGTGGCACCAGTGTAGAGTGTGAACTGTGTTCTTCTTTTCAGTGTGAAAACCATATTTTGTTTGTTCCCTTTTATATGTTCACACCCCCCTTTCCTGTACCGTCTTCCAAATATATATTACAAATTATCTCAAAAAGCGCAAAAGAGGTTTTCCTTAAGGTGGTATATATTATACCCTATCTTAGAAATATTTTTATTAGAGAGTACAATTATTAACAACAGCAGTACCTTATTTATCAGGAGGGGTGACCTGGCGGTCTAGGGGGTAAGGTGTCGGACTTCTGTGCTGGTGGCCGGGGTTCAATCCTCGGTCCCGGCACAAATTTATCTGATTACCAAACTCTTCCTTCACCTCTGACAAGACATCTTGTGAATGTGGGGAATGCCAGGCCTCCACCGTGGTTCGGATCCCACGTTAAACTGTAGGTCCTCCATTTCATCTCACAATCACACTACCATTACACATGAGCGTAAGTGCGTATAACCCGAACGGGTAGTAAGACGCGGTGCTAATAATAATAATAATAATATTTATCAGTAGGAATGTTAGTCATCTCTTCCTTCTGAATCGGTATCAGAATCTACTTCACATTCACAGTCTGATTCTTGTGAACCATTGAGAGCGTTGGTTCAAAATGAACTACAACTCTAAGATGCACCTTGTTTTTAGAGATGGTTAAATAGGGGGGAGGGGGGGGAGTGTGTCTTAGAACCGTAGATCATCATAATGTTGATCTCCTGGCTTTGAGAGCTAAGAACAGAGCTAATGAAAACGTGTGCGCCAGGATACATGTGTACCCCAAACTCACCGTCTGTATGGAGCTCTTTCCTCCCCTCCTGAGCAGCTGCGGCCCCTTCGCCCCTGCTGTCGTCCACTTCGTCGTCCTCGTCACTCTCCTCCTCGCCCTCTCGCGCCCTCTTGGCGGGAGGTTCCCAGGCGCGCAGGTCCCCCGACTCGATGTTGCACTCCCACAGACAGAGCTGGCCGTTCCGGCTGGCCGTTATCAGGTCCAGACTGTCCCTCTCGAAGAAACAGCCGACGATGGAGTCGGTGTGGCCGCTCAGAGAGTACGTCCGGAAGTTGGCCAGCTTCTCCAAGCTGTACAGCACTATCGACATGTCCTTGGAGCCCACCGCAAGGATCCTTGACATGAGTTGGTTAGTTTGTTAAATAAAATATATTAATAATAATAATAATAATTAGCACCGCGTCTTACTACACATTCGAGTTATACGCTTTAAGTACTAATTACGCTAATGGTATTAGGAATTGGGAAGGTTGAATTAGAGGAAGTGAACCCGCATTTGTGTGGAGGGAGAGTGGAAAACCATTTAGGAAAAAACACGAGTTCACCCGAACGAGATTCGAACCTCGATCTCCCCGTCCTCGGCAGTCGAGCTCAACATGACAAGCGCGTTAGCCTACTACGCCACCAAGGCGGGTAAAAATATATTGCTAAGCAATAAACCTACTATAATTGGTTCTAGCCCACCAAAAAGCAGTTTTAGAGCTCTAAAATAAATTTCACTTGAAAATATATTTTTTTATAGTATTTGATGCTTGAATCTGAGATCTTTTGAATCCTCGAATCTCTAAAAAAAAATTTTTTTTTAAGATTTCGAGGGATTCAAATTCCCATCCCTAATTTTAACCAACCTCAATACTCACCACCCCGTGTTTGTCATAAGGAATAAGGGTTGTCCTAGAATTTACCTCGAGACCCTTTTCAAGGATATGATATTTACTGCGGTGTCAACAAGATATGCACCGTGTTCAAAATAAATAAAAAACAAGTGTCCAGAGCCGCAAATAATCTACTAAAAACCATAAAAAAACCAACACAACCTTTGCTACACACAATAAATCAAATATTATTCGTAATTCCTTAAATAGATCCCTCACTAAATTTAGTTGCCTAAGAGTCGCTAATGGCTGCGTTGTCTGATGGCTGGGATCTTATATAATCACATGTTTATAAGCTGACGACTTCCACGTCCATCTCAGACTCTGCCTTAAACTATGAGTGAAGAATGACCCTGGGCACGGGACGAATCCTGGATAGCTCAGTGGTATGAGCATTGGCGTACTAAGCCGAAGGTCCCGGGTTCGATTCCCGTGTCCAGGTGTCAGTTTTCAATTTTCAGAATATAATATCTAAGAGGTGTATCCTCACTAAAATGTATTAACAACAGCTTCGGCTATTGTTTCACTAAGATTTTTTGTTGAGCCCCTAATGTTTTGTTGACAGTTGTAGAGAGAGAAAAAAAGAGCGCTAAGATTTAGAATAAGGCCTCACTTTAGAAAATTTAAGCTTTGTAAGCATAAATTTAACTATAATCAAACTAGTTTCTAAAATGTGTCAGTCATGGTTATAAGGAATCATGACTAGAAAAATAAGTAGTCGCATATTAATCGAATCATTATCATCATCATCAACTCTGTCTGGGTCAGTTTAGTAAAATGCCTCCGTCTTCCTCTTTCCTTCCCGCACTCTTCCTTTGATTCTTTTCCATTCTTCTTCTTTCACTTTAACAGTTTCTGTTATCTGCACCTCCAGCAACTCTTTCTCGGGCTCCCTTGCGGTATTTTCCCCAATTAATCAAATATAAACTTATATTTTCAAGGACAAGTATTTTTTTCTATTTTGTTTAGTGTATTTATACTACCTTTTGCTATTAATGACCAAAAGAAAGTTACTCTTAGTAACTTTTTTGTGATTGTTAATGTGGCTTACAGCTACACTAGCCCCATGGCTTCTTTGGTGCTGACTGACAGTTCACAGCTGAATTCTGACAGTCAACACTTAGCTATATACCTAAATTGTGGCCGTCATAAGTGACGGGTGCTAATCACATGTTTTTGCAGGTCATCTAATTCGGCGTAGGGATACGTAATTTGGTTTGGTAACTATTTAAAGTTGTCAGTCAGCACCAAAGAAGCCATGGGGCTACTGTAGCTACTAGATTAAAAAAATAGTTTCTTTAGTTGTAAATCTCTCTTTAAGGAAATCCTGTTATTGCTTTTTTGAGGTATTTTCTTATATTTGGAAGAAGGTATGGAAGAGGCAATAAGAGGGTTTCCTTAAAGATATACGATATTTTCTCACATCCAATATATCGATTGCCTGTGTTTATCCTTTATAGTATTTGTTTATTTTACATGTTCCTTGACCTGGCGGTCTAGGGGGTAAGGTGTCAGACTTCTGTGCTGGCAGCCGGGGTTCAATCCTCGGTCCCGACACAGATCTATCTGATTACCAAACCCTTCCTTCACCTCTGACAAGACATCTTGTGAATGTGAGGAATGCCAGGCCTCCACCGTGGTTCGGATCCCACGTTAAACTGTAGGTCCTCCATCTCATCTCACAATCACCCTACCATTACACATTAGCGTAAGTACGTATAACCCGAACGGCTAGTAAGACGCGGTGCTAATAATAATAATACTATAGTATTTGTTTATTTTACATGTTCCTATCTAAATGTCCAATAATGTTTTATAATTTTCCTTTATCTGACTTTCATGTTTTAGTTTCCCTCTTTTAGAAAATTGTGTCACGTGTTTGAGGTAAAACTCAATTTTCTTACTTCTTTGTCAACTGGCAGCAGTGTAAAGTGTTTTCTTATTTTCATTGTAAAGGCCTTGTTATGTTCGTCTTACTACCCGTTCGGGTTATACGCTTATGTACTAATTACACTTATGGTTTAAGGATTAGGAGGGTTTAATTGAGAGTAAGTGCACCCACATTTGAGTGGAAAGCCATTTAGGAAAAACCAGACTCAGCGCACCCAGCCAGGATCGAACCCTGATCTCCCCATCTTCGGCAGTCTAGTCCAACACGAGAGAGGCGCGTTGGACCACTTGTGGCCACCCCTTTATTTGGATATAATGGAATTTAAAGGGTTCTGTATTAGATGTGTCTTTGTTCGGAAAGTGATATTAGAATATATCGTGCACAAAAGAGAGCGAGTCTCGTGTTGCCTCACCTGGAGTCGAAGGACCAGTCGAGACAGGTGGTCTCGTCCGAGGCTCCGTGGAACACTCGCTCCATTATGAATGGGTTGAACTCCCCGCTGTAAGGTCCCGGGGCTTTGAAAACAAACACTGCAACAGGTAATGGGTCAGAAACTGATCGATCTTGCGGCCACTTTCGTTCGGTCACAGAAGAAAAACTACAGCTTCATTAAAAGTTGATATTTTGAGTCTTTTAAACTATCAAATACTTTCAAATAATATTCGAGTGTTACCCAAATGACCTTGTTCGGTCGTAATCGGTAATGTTATTAGAGATTTAAATAGTTCTATATGAAAATATACATTTTATTTATTCTAGCCAGTTTTTTTTTTTTAGAACATTGGGGACAAGTAAAAGTAGAGTTAAGAAATGATGGGTGATCACGACACCTTCGATAAATTTACAGGTCGATTGGGACTCTAAAAATTTTCCAACCCCTGATTGGATCATTATTATTATTATTATTATTAGCACCACGTCTTACTACCCGTTCGGGTTATACGCTTTTACGCTCATGTGTAATGGTAGGGTGATTGTGAGATGAAATGGAGGACCTACAGTTTAACGTGGGATCCGAACCACGGTGGAGGCCTGACATTCCCCACATTCACAAGATGTCCTGTCAGAGGTGAAGGAAGGGTTTGGTAATCAGATAAATCTTTGCCGGGACCGAGGATTGAACCCCGGCCGCCAGCACAAAAGTCTGACACCTTACCCCTAGACCGCCAGGTCACCAATTATTTAGAATGTTTGTGCTTATACATGCCACCTATTAAGAGTTTGAAGTTGAATGTCTTGAAATCACAAGTATTTAAGTATTTTCATCATTTCCCTTGTTTTTCCGGACATAAAAAAATGCCGTCCATCCGTCCCCGGAGTGAGACGTGCCATTCCCGCTGTTGTCGGGACTGCTCGACGTTACTCTTGAGTAATTTCCCGTCGAATGTTTTCGCGGGAACACTCGGGGTCAAGTCTGTGCTCACCCTTGTACTCCTTGCAGGCCGCAAAGTGCTTGCCATCCGGGCTGAACTTGAGACACCTCACCGGCCGCTTGAAATGATACTTGTGCACCACGGTGCGGCTCACCATGCTGATCAGGTGGGCCTCGCCCGCTGCGAGAAAACACCCACAACATGACGGGGAGTGATAGTCTTGTCTACAAGTTTAAAACAACTCGTCAATTAAAGTTTAATAGTAATAATAATAATATTTAGCACCGCGTCTTACTACCCGTTCGGGTTATACGCTTTAAGTACTAATTACTCTAATGGATCAAGAATGGGAAAGGTTGAATTAAAGGAAGTGAACCCGCATTTGCGTGGAGTGAGAGTGGAAAACCATTTAGGAAAAACCACCCCCAGTTCACCCGACCGAGATTCGAACCT
>CABFOW010007222.1:0-25638 GCA_902141385.1 Timema californicum | reverse complement strand
TGGGATCTGTGCTCAGTTCGCAAGGCCGCACCTCGGAGGCAGAGTGGGCCTATAGGATGGCTCTCAAATACAGAGGAAACATGGCGGACGTGCATTATAACCTGTAAGTAAAGCCCTCTATAACTACACTAGACACAGGTCATTAGGTTCTGAAGGGGCCGAGAATATTATGGGCGCGATCTACTTTAATAAATGGTTTCTCACACTGCGATATTCCCTGTGTGAGTGGCAGTCCTGAAACTTAAAATAACCTGGGGTAAAAAATGCCCCCAGTATATCCGATATTTTGCAACCTAGTCAAACTTTATTTTTAATTTCCCTGACTTTTTCAGATTGTCTAGACCCAATGTGTGTTGTTTTCGGCCGCCATCATCCTGATGTATAAATATAAATTCCTATATTACAAACATTATTTTATTAAGATCGTAACTCCATATTTTTTAAGGCATATTTGTTCTGAAATAGTGTCATTCTTTAAAGGGGTTAGATAACTTCAGCCTAAAGCAAGGGTGGAAATCTGTGGCCCTTAAAAGTCGTTCAGTGAGACCTTTTCATATATATATATCGTCAGTTATGTCTTCATCATCATTAAATGATACATTCTCAAACACAATATTTACTTTCTCACTATCTTACAAGTAGAGAAAGTATTGTGATCGTAAAAAAAAATAGAACTGGAGATTTTGATGAATCTTGACGTTTCATGACCCTCCGAATCCGAATAAGTGGTTTTTGAATTCTCGTTTGTCTGTCTGTCTGTCTGTCGTACCTCCAACTAGAGCCTATACTATTTTACCAATCGGGCTAAAACTTAGTATCTAGGGTTTTCATAGGGTTGCTTTGAGGGGTTTTTAGAATTGGATATCTAACCCTAAAATTAAGGGTAGTTTAATGAAGGTCAAAAAGAGAAAAAGTTGATTTTCTCAAAATCAGCTCTAACGATTTTGATTAAATTTCATTTCTAGACATTTACAAATATTCCAAACAAAATAGCTTCTCTCAATATTTCAAACAAAATGACTTTAAGGGCTCCGATCTGATACGTAAATTATCTTTTTTTATACCTCCTAAACTATTTGAGATATGAAATTACTTATCCTTAAAAATATGTAGGTCTCTTTATAATACAAATATTTTACAAGAAACATAATTTTTATAAAACCAATCACTTTCAAGCTATATATATATATTTTTTAACTTTTCAAACACAAAAGGTAATAGTATTACGACCGTAAAAGAAAATCTAATCTGAAATGTTGATGGATATCGACGTCTCGAGACCACCCAAACCCTAAAAAGTGGTCATTGCAATGACGTATGTCTGTGTTGTCTGTTTAAACTTAAAATTAATAGTAGTTTAAGAAAGGGCGAAAAGAGAAAAAATCAATTTTCTCAAAATCGACTATAACTATTTTGATTAAAATTCGTATCTAGGTGTTGATTAAGATTATAAATAAAATGGATATTTTCATTTTACCATGAAAATGAATTTTAGGGTACCTTACAGAAGCAGAAACTTCCTTATCTTCGCAACTATTTGAGATAATAACTTATCAATGCAAAATGTTAGTACTATTGAAAATAAAAAACGTTTAATGAAATATATTTTTATAAAACCAACAGTTTATGGGATATTGGCAAATATATTAATAAAATTTTGTGAGCTTTAGTCGTAAAGAGATACTATTTAAGATTTAATGCAATAATTCTCTAATGCCATAGAGTAAGCAAATAAGTAAGTCTTTCAAGAATTTGATGTTTTTCCTTTAACCTCTTAGCGAAAATGTTTGTACAGCACAGGGGAAAATCCAGGATTTTCGTGGGGGGGGGGGGTAGAGAGAGACGTGGGTGCTCCTATCGAGATCATGTCGTGACATAAAAATACTTCAAAATTTGAGAGTAAATCATTAAGTAATTTTTCAGTGTAGTACTAAACTTGAGAATAATCCTCTAATGAAGGGCGTAGCTCGAAATTTGCATTTAGTATTGAAATCTACTATAAGAAAATAATAAGAACATCAACAAATAGTGAATATTAAGATGGAAATAGGTTTAAATATAATAACAATTATTACAAAAATAGTTTTTTTTAGCTATTCAATCAATTAGACAATATATATGGAATTATTCAAATTTGGAACAATCGAAGTTTAACTCGACTCTATATTATAGCTAGTTATTTCTCATTCTAAATCGAAATTTTACTACTAAGCCATACTAACACGTTATGTGTGTGGTGTTATTCAAAGATTTAGTTTACAGTACGTTATTTAAAAATAATTTATTTTAAAGATCTTTATTTATTATTAATCATTGAAATAGTAATAATAAAAATGATAAAATAAATGTAAACCTAGACAAGGTTTGTGCAACAAGGTGAAAGACGCACAACTTAAATTTGAGTAATTTCATTAATGCCTATTTTAACCACTTTAATACTCAATGCTATTGTATTAAATCTTAATATTACCAATGACAATTTTAAAAATGAAATCTGGGTAATGAGATAATATTTCGTTACAATAAAACCTGTAGTGACTTTAACATTGATTTAATTGGTTTAATTTATTGAAGGGTGCGTGCACCCCCATCCCCCCCTTCTTGGATATGTCCCTGGTACAGCAGTGATCTATCTCTCTCATTTTAGACTCAATAGTCAATAATTACCTATTTTATTGGTCAAAGTTATAAAAGAGAAATTTAGTAGCAATGTTATAACCATAAGATGTGCATCCCCTAAAAAAATGCTAAAACTTTAACCGAAGGTCAAATTTTTAATACGAAATGTTGACCCTTGGGGACCCAATATCGATATTTTGTATCGGTCCAAATGTACAAATGAAGACGTTAATTTTTTAAAATAGAATTATAAAATTTAAAACCGTGAGTCAAAAAATATTGTATGTATGTATAGCGCAATTTGTTCTCGGGTTTGCTAGTGTATATTATATATTACGAGTCTTAAGTAAATATCTCCATATTTAAACAATAGAGCTAGAAAGTCCGTGAGGAGTTCCATACCATTTATTTTAGTTTGTTCTTCCTACAAAGTAAATTATTTATCGTGCATGCGCATAGCCATGTCTCCATTTTAATAAAAGATCCACGGTAAAGGGATGAAAATACGAGACTAACATCACATGTTTACTTTGAAAATTGATATTAGTAAGTTCAACTGTGTTAAAACAGCTTCGCGGTTGGTATTAAATGAAATAAAAGTATTATTTTGATTACTATTATTAAAAGTTGCGTTTATTTAATACGTAAAAATTCTAGTAATTTGATAAAATTCCTGACTTTTCGATGAATTTCCTTGACCTAGCGAATTCTCTCTCATTTACCTCTTTTTCAAGTTTTTCATGTCACTGGTTAAACTGAAAAATAGGTTTCATATGTTCGAGAAATATTTCATTTATATTTATTACCATCATATCATGGACGATTATACGAATAATTAAATACAGGCTGGCACTCAAACCAGAAAACATATTGAAGTAAGGGTTTTTTAAATTCATCATTTGACTACGGTCAAATCATAAAACAGATTGAAGTTTGAACTTTTGCATTTATCGTTTAACCGCCATTAAATCGGTATCAGCTTAGTTTTGTCATGTTGGAAAAAAATGTCATATTATTTAAAATACGATAAAACAGTTTCACTGATAACACTATCTGTTTATACTAATGGTATAGGGATCAGGAAGATAAGAGATTATAAAAAAAAAGTTTTAATTCACATGGAGGGGAGTATAAAACCATTTTGGGGGGAGGGACACCCTCAATATACCCAATTGGGATCAAACCCCGATCTCTCCGTCTTCCGCAGTCTACTATATTTCTAGAGTAGCATCTTAGACCATGCGGTCACCAAAGCGGTTATATATGATTACTAATCCGCTCAAATTAGATGTAACATTTGTGAAATATGAACTAAATTAAATAACCCGGGCTGAGATCATCACGTGATATATAACAGCAATGATAACAAATACAGGGTGACCCAAAAGGTTGGATATATAGGCAAGATGTAGTCAACTTATTGAATAACATTTTCAACATGCTGCCCATCCTTAGTGATGCAGAGTTTGAGGATCTTTGAAAGAATGATTTGAACACGATGCAGTAACTCCATATTTCCGTCGATACTAGCACATTAATTGATGATGCGGTCCTTTAAATGATCAATAGCTCTGAATTTTATTGCGTACACCCTTTCCTTCAGCATACCCTAGAAGAATAAATAAAGGAGACTAATGTCTGGTAGGCGGGGAACCCATTCCTCACGGCCAAGCCTCCCAATCCAGTTATAGAAATTCTCATCCAACCAGTGACATCCAACCATGGCATAATGGGCAAGGATCCCGCCTTGTTGGAAACACTCAGGTAGGCCTTTGCCTAACCCATAGATTTGGGGCATCAGCTGGTCGCCCAACATGGCGAGGTATGTCTCATCTGTGACGCTCCGATAAAAAAAACTGTCCCAAGACCTGTGCTTTCCACAGTCCTCTACACCCCTTGCTGTCTGGACGGGTGAGTCCAATGCGGTTTGACCTGTGACCAGTACCAAAAATTCAGTCAGTTAATCTCCCGGTTAGCGTGAAACAAGGCTTCAGATAATAATACCTGTGTCCAGACTTTTGAGTAATCCTGTATAAATATGAGTTATACATTTAAATTCGATCAATAAATGTTAGTAATTTAAGATTACGTTTTACTCTAAAGTAAGCTTGCTGCAAAAACACTGTGAAAAACATATTAGATTTCTCAAACAAACTTTCTAGAAACCTTAGCAAAATGTATATGCAATAATCTTAAAATACACATTACCTACTTTGTAGATATAGTTATGGTTTATTTTATTTTATATATTATATTAAAAAAATAGAATGACTTGTTTATTCTTTCAGCTTTTTAAATCTGAGCTAAATATTTTAATTTTTTTGTTTTGTTTTGTTTGTACGTCCTATGTTATACTTATTCAGGTTAAATTATGTATATGTGCGTACGAGTTTCTTCTGTAGACTACAATTTCCATTTTTTTTTAAACAACCCTATTATGATGAAATTCAAAAACACAACACAAAACTTTAACATGAATATAATAGTACGAAAACGTGTTTTAGAACTGATGATGCTTATACTTTCCCTCAAATTTTCATTTTATTTCTGTTTTTCTCTCGAGCACTCTTTTTTTCACCCTTCTTTTGTCAGCATATTTAGTTCTGTGGTGTTGATAGAAGGGGATAAAAATGACACAATAGAGTGAAGGGTAGAACATGTTGGAAAACCCGATATGAATTTGGTGGAATCGTGCTTTGCCACAAGAAACGCACAAATATAACCTAACGCCCGTTTTCATAAGAAAATGTTTCGATTATTGAGTGGCTAGCATTACTTTAATGTTATATCGAGAAACCAAGACAGATTGTCACTGTGCCATTTTGATAAGAAGTGCCTGTTTTGACAGCTATATATATATATACATTACTAGATATACTTTCATGTACTCATACGCCAAGGCATGTGATCTGCAATTGTATATTTAATAGATTACACTGATTTACTAAAAATATCAATGTAGATCAAAAAAACAATTGATTTTATTTTCTAAAAGGTCCTTAAGGTCCTTCATATAAAAATACAGTGAACATTTCGATAAAAAAAAACATTTACAATTAGTAACCAACAAAGAATAAGGTAAAAATAACTGTATTGATTTAAAATAAAGTTAAATATTTAAATTATATAGTGAAAATCGATTTGTAATATTGGTTTGAAAGGAATTTTCTTTTGTTTTTTACATTAGTTTGTTAAATTTAAGTTATAACGACAAATTTTGGTTCTTAATGTTTATGAAATCGTTTGGGTCGTTTTATTAGTAATTTATTTAACTGATTATTCAAAGTTTACTTTCATATTTTATTTTATTAGTTTTATTGGATATTTTGGAACATTTTTACAGCAAAAGAAATAATACTAGGCCTATATATGGTATTTTTTATACAATTCTCAAAACAATGTTTATTCATTATAAGT
The DNA here is from genome assembly GCA_902141385.1 of Timema californicum. Classification (NCBI taxonomy): domain Eukaryota; kingdom Metazoa; phylum Arthropoda; class Insecta; order Phasmatodea; family Timematidae; genus Timema; species Timema californicum. The sequence goes on along the minus strand of CABFOW010007222.1, from coordinate 19,602 downwards.
GCAATATCACCAATTTGATATGTGTATACATATTCAAAAGCGTCAGTCTCTTGTATCTTCTGCTTTAACGGGCGATAAGAAGATGAGGTATAGAATTTAAACCGGGTGTAGTGAGACATTTAATAAAAATATTTCACTCTCCCTTCATGCAAATGCAAGTACATTTTCTAATCATCCTTGCCCATCAATATCCCATTGATGTATATATATATATATATTCGGATAATGAACACGGGAAACTAGATTCACCAAGAACACCCAAATACCAGATATTAAGCAAGTGAAAGATAATTGACAAGGTATTTTTAACCGTGGATAAGCCCATATACTGGTTTAAGATATATATTTATATAGTATATTATGTTAACAGTTGTTCAGATGATATTCCCTATCACAGCACAAGTATAGTATTAACTAGTCCTAATATTCACCATAACACCACCTTTACAAGCCAAACCTTATATTCACCATCACAAAGTTCATACAAACATTCACCATCACAGTGTTGATACAAACCAGTTAGAAGATTTAGCATCACAACGTTGATATAAACCAGTTATAATATTATCCTTCATAACGTTCCTATGAGCTAGGCCTAGTACTCTCCAACACAACATTAATATGAACTAGGCCTAGTATTCACCATAACCATGTTCATATGAGCTATTCTTAGTATTCTCCATTACAACATTCGTATGAACTAGGCCTAGTATTCCCCATAACCCTGTTCATATGAACTAGACCCAGTATTCACCATTAAAACATTCGCATGAACAAGGCGTAGTATTCACCATTAAAACATTTGTATGAACTAGGTCTAGTATTCTCCATTACAACATTAGTATTAACTACGCCGAGTATTCATCATCACAACAGTCGTATGAACAAAGCCTAATATTCACCATCACAACAGTCGTATGAACAAAGCCTAGTATTCACCATCACAACAGACGTATGAACCAAGCCTAGTATTCACCATCACAACAGACGTATGAACCAAGCCTAGTATAAAAAAAACATTACAATATTCACCATCACAGCGTTCATACAAACATTCACCATCACAGTGTTGATACAAGCCAGTTAGAAGAATTACCATCACAACGTTGATATAAACCAGTTATAATAGCCATCATAATGTTCCTATGAACTAGGCCTAGTACTCTCCAACACAACATTCATATGAACTAGAGCCAGTATTCACCCTTAAAATATTCTTATGAACTAGGCCTAGTATTCACCTTTACAACAGTAGTTTTAAATACGCCTGGTATCCACCATCACAACATTCGTAAGAACCAATAATAGTATTCACCATCACAATGTTCGTATGAACCAGTTATAATATTCACCATCACCCTGCTCGTATTCACCATTACAATATTCGTATGTACCATTTATAGTATTCACCATCACGATGTTCGTATGACCCAGGCCTAGTATTCACCATCACAACAGTCGTATGAACCAGGCCTAGTATTCACCATCACAACAGTCGTATGAACCAGGCCTAGTATTCACCATCACAACAGACGTATGAACCGAGCCTAGTATTCATCATCACAACAATCGTATGAACAAAGGCTAGTATTCACCATCACAACAGACGTATGAACCGAGCCTAGTATTCATCATCACAACAGTCGTATGAACTCAGGCCTAGTATTCACCATCACAACAGACGTATGAACCGAGCCTAGTGTTCACCATCACAACAATCGTATGAACAAAGGCTAGTATTCACCATCAAAACAGTCGTATGAACCAAGCCTAGTATTCACCATCAAAACAGTCGTATGAACCAAGCCTAGTATTCACCATCACAACAGTCGTATGAACCAGGCCTAGTATTCACCATCACAACAGACGTATGAACCGAGCTTAGTATTCATCATCACAACAGTCGTATGAACAAGGCCTAGTATTCACCATCACAACAGACGTATGAACCGAGCCTAGTATTCACCATCACAACAATCGTATGAACAAAGCCTAATATTCACCATAAAAACAGTCGTATGAACATGGCCTAGTATTCACCATCACAACAGACGTATGAACCAAGCCTAGTATTCACCATCACAACAGACGTATGAACCAAGCCTAGTATTCACCATCACAACAGACGTATGAACCGAGCCTAGTATTCACCATAAAAACAGTCGTATGAACCAGGCCTAGTATTCACCATCACAACAGACGTATGAACCAAGCCTAGTATTCACCATCACAACAGACGTATGAACCAAGCCTAGTATTCACCATCACAACAGACGTATGAACCGAGCCTAGTATTCACCATAAAAACAGTCGTATGAACCAGGCCTAGTATTCACCATCACAACAGACGTATGAACCAAGCCTAGTATTCACCATCACAACAGTCGTATGAACAAAGCCTAATATTCACCATAAAAACAGTCGTATGACCCAAGCCTAGTATTCATTATCACAACAATCGTATGAACCAGGCCTAGTATTCACCATCACAACGTTCGTATGAACTAGGCCTAGTATTCACCATAAAAACAGTCGTATGAACCAGGCCTAGTATTCACCATCACAACGTTCGTATGAACTAGGCCTAACGAAAGCAAGGGCAACGTGTAATGAGAATCCCAGCTGCCTATCCTCCCCCACAACCTCCCACCCCTTTAGGGATCAAAATATCCCTTGTTACATTTATAGCAGAGCGAATACGAGGGTTGTTTCAAATAAACTCTTTTTTTCTTCTTTGTGCAATGCGCGGCTTCCATATTGCAGAAGGGAGCAAGGGGTTGTGTAGGAGTCTTTTTTTATCCACCCTCCAGTAAATAATTGTATTCCACCCTCGAAGCCCACGTCGTGTGTGTGTGGTTCCCGTGTAATTTGGCTAATTCGCAGTTGGGTGGTATTGCCGGGGTGTTAGGAGGGAAGGGGTGGGGGATACATTATATATCATGGTAGTGCCCTCACGTTCTGCGAGACGTGCGATTCCTGGTTCGAATCCCATGACAGTACACGTGCATTGGTTGTACGATATTGTTTGGTTACCATTTAAAAAAATCGAGTTCCTTTTATAAGTGATATAGGTTAATAATACGTAATCTATTAATTAAATTACACACATACCTAATCACGCCTTTCCTTTCACGAGATATATAGCATAGCAGATAGCTCAAAAAACAACTCCATACTTTATTCATCCTCACTAACTTTATCCAAACTTCCATCTCCTTGCAAACTTCCTTCACTTTAACAACAACCATACACAGAGTCCTGCCTGCTCATTTATTCTCAAAACACTTTAATGTTTGTATTGGATTCCCTTTCAGACCACAGTTTTTCAGCCTATCCATACGAGTATTTCCACATACACTTCTTTGTTAGATATTATGTAATATAATTTATGTGATATTTTTCCTTTCTTTATAGAAAGATGCAATCACCTTTCTCTTACTTGATGGTGAATCTGCCTTCAAATTTAAAGTTTCCAAACTCATTTCAAGAATTATAATATGAACTACTGCAAAATTGGTTATACTATTTATCGTTTAGTGTCCAATCAAACGAATGAAATTTTCTTCAGTGACCGAATGGAATAAAACATCAATCTCGAAAGAGACTGGACTGCCGATGATGGGGGATATTTAGGACTTATTTAACAGAGGTATTTAAAAATGTTTTTTTCTAAATCAAAAATATATATATCTGCAAACGAATTACAAATTATATCACTCCAGGACAGTACTAAAAAAAATTGATCATCCGGGCCAAGCACCTTTATATTAATAATCGGAAGATGGGACGTACACTCAATTTCCCTGAAAGATAGCAGTCTCACGGATTATATTATGTCCCTATTTTATAAGCTATACCGTAGTGTAATCATGCAAGGCTAACGTGCTACCTAACAGAATAAATGAAGGGTATATAAACATAATAAAGAGCTTCTTCAGCATGAACATGGATTATAACTAGGGTCCCTCATACATATTCCAAGTCAACCCCTCTAATCGGTGGCGCCGGTCTCATACAAGTCCAATCTAAGGGACACACACTTCTAACAGTTTGAATTATTTTTTAGTCGATACTTAGAAAAATAAATTATTATCATCACCGCGTCTTACTACCCGTTCGTATTATACACACTCTGAATTAGATCTTCCTAATCCCTAACCCATTAGTGTAATTAATACATAGGTGTATAACCTGAACAGGTAATAAAGCGCGGTGCTAAAAAAAATCCTAGAACCCGCTTTGGTGGGCGCATGGTCTAAAATGTCACTCTTGAAATAGACTATACTGTCGATGAAAGGGAGATTGAGGTTCAAAACCCGGTCAGGTGTACAGATGTTTCTTTCCTAAATGTTTTTCTCTATCTCTCTCCACGCAAATGTAGGTACATTTCCTCTCAATTAAACTTTCCTAATCCCTAAAAGATTAACGTAGCTATAACCCTGACCTATAGTAAAACGCAGTGCTAAAAATAAAGTAAAACCTTTTATAGCCGTAAGATAAGAGCAATATTTTTCCTCTCTCTTATTTGGCGCATTTGACCTTTACTTCTATATGGCAAATGCAAACATAAAGAAAATGTAATGGCAATAGAAATAATATTGGTCTAATCTTACGGTTCTTACTCTAATAAAGTAGATATGTGGAAGGTAGTTAAAAAGAAAGACACAAGTATTCACGTGGAAGAAAAATTTAATAGATAAATTGAAAAGACTACTAGAAGCTTAAGAGCCCTTCTACCATTCAGGATAATACCTAACATAGTTTTGTAATACTTTTAGAGCCAGATGACGCGTCGTGGTGCGGTTTTGTGTGTTCTTCTTTATTTTTAAAAATCAGTGGAATCGAGACCAGTGAAACAATTTTACCATATTTTTAAAAATCAAACGAGATTTTTTTAAAGTATTTTTTTCAATTGAAAATATTAATAAAGAGATCTTAATTTGTTGTTAAAATGACGAAAGAAGAAACTCGCATTTCAATAAGATATTTGGTTTGATTGTAATCTTTTATTTAATTTAGTGGTTAATTGGCCATTATATGAGATCTGAAGCGTTTTTAGTAATTAATTAATTTATTAATTGGTTCATTCTCTATAGAAACAGTAGGTGCCACTTATGTTTCGGATTAAATTCCTGGCATGACCAATAATTTAAATTATGGTTTATATTTCGCAGTGATTAATTTATAACCGGGAAGTTTGTAAGTAATTTCCTGATATAATCGGATGGTTTGAAAAGTACACGTTGAATACCTCTACTAAAAGGCCCAATAAATCGTCCAATGAACGCTTCTTTCTAATAGGCAATATTTCTCTCAGCTCTTCAGTCCGTATTCGGTCCAGTTCGTGCTCTGCCAATGATTCAGCTAATTGACAATAGCAAGGAGGTATTGATGCTGGTATGTCTCTCACGTCTTCCTACCTACGTGTTCCCGGTTCGAAACCAGGTGGGGAGGGAGGTGGTTTACGTGCCGTAGATAACTGATGGCAAAGGTCCTTCGTGTTGGAATTACAGTGTTAATGCTCTGTAGATTTCAGGTGTTGTAAGTGCATTTAAATGTCACGGCTCGTGTTTAGATTGGGATAATTGACTATAATAGTTGAAACAGACACACGACTTGTTTGTCTTTGTATATGAGAGTTAATAAAGGCTCATGTTTTGATTCGTCTTGAAAGCCTTTATTAACCATTTGTATTTGAATTTTCATAATGGTAGCCTTTTAAAACTAATGACCAATTTTTTAGTAATTTCTTTAAATTTAACTTTTATATTTGCATTTTTATAGTATTTTATTTCTAGGTCATTTTATTTCTAACAACCGTGTAGTCTATACATGATGGCTTGAATAGCAAAACTATTATATTTGATCGTTACATATATAACCGCATCCAAATATCATTATCCTTTAATTGAAAAAATAAGCATGAATAAAGGAATCAAACCCGGAACCTTTGGGCTTAGTTCACCCATACTCTAACCACCAAGCTATCCAGGAATTGTCCCGTGCCCAGGGTCATTAATACAATTTTGTATTTACGTTCTTAGTCCATTTAATTATTAGTGACCTACTTGGGTGGCCACACGGTGTAAGGCGTCACACTTACAATAGACTAGACTACCAATGAATGGGAGAGTGGAGTTCGAAGCCCTGTTGGATGTACTGAGGGTGGTTTTCCTAAATGTTTTTTCTTAAGTGGTTTTCCACCCTCCCTCTACGCTAGTTCAGGTACACCTACTATTGATTCAACCTTTCTCATCCTAAACTCATTTGCGTAGTTAGTACATAAACGCATAACCTGAACGGGTAGTAAGACGCGGTACTAAAAAATTATATAAAGATGAATTATAAAATAATGAATAAGAAAGTATTTTTGAAAGTTTTTGATAACTTTTATGTTTACTTTATAATAATTAACATATCAAATAAGGCACATTCCTAAAATGTCGAGCTTTAATAACTTTAAATCAAAGTTGGCTTCCTATAAAAATCAGGGTTTAGTCGATTATATTTTTAGTAGTGTAAATAACAAATTATTCCAGTATATACATAGCATTACATGTAGTTGCTGAAATGGCCTGTTTAGTTATTTTTGTTAATTATCTTATTTTAAAGATCCAAAAAGAGTCGGTTGAAAGTTTATTTAAAATTATTAGATTAAATATTCATTAAAATAAGTTAGTGTACTTTTTTTTCGGGATATTGACAAAATTAAATAAAAGCCGTTAATATAATCACTTGACACTAAATTGAGCAAGTTTCCTTATATCCGTGGTAAGGTTCTCTCTTAAATCGGATGATTATCTGTGCATGTTAAAACACTAATTTCAAAAACTAATATCTATAAAATAAAGTTTAAACAAAAAACTTTAAAAAAAAGTAGAGTTAGTTATTTCTTTCAACTTGGGTTGGAAAAACAAAATGATAAATTCTTAACATTTCAGGGGAAATCATTTTGTGCGATAGTTCAAGTTATTCGATTTGGAGCTCACTATAAATTTGGTATTGAGTACTAAAGAACCCCTAGCTTAAGCGTATGTCGAAACAATAAAAACTAAACAAAAATTGTTTTAACACTTTCTTACAAAATATATGTATTAAATATTAAAACACAAAACTAAATTATATTAGATTTATTATTTTTTTAATTATTATTATTATTATTATTAGCACCGCGTCTTACTACCCGTTCGGGTTATACGCACTTACGCTAATGTGTAATGGTAGGGTGTTTGTGAGATGAAATGGAGGACCTACAGTTTAACGTGGAATCCTAACCACGGTGGAGGCCTGGCATTCCCCACATTCACAAGATGTCTTGTCAGAGGTGAAGGAAGGGTTTGGTATTTTAATTATTATTTGGCATCGCGTCCTACTACCCGTCCGGGTTATACGCTTTAAGTACTAATTACGATAATGGATTAGGAATGGGGAAGGTTGAATTAGAGGACATGAATCCGCATTTGCGTGGAGGGAGAGTGGAAAACCATTTAGGAAAAACCACCCTAGTACACCTGACCAAGATTCAAACCTCGATCTCCCCGTCTTCAGCAGTTGAGCTCAACACGACTAGCGCGTTAGCAAACTACTCCACCGAGGCGGGTAATTATATTAGAATCATTCATCGAATCGAGTTCATCGTAAATGAATCAATTTATAGTTCAAAAAATGTGTGCTGTACCTTAATAAATATTTGTCAGTTCTTTAACTTTTAACAGTTTTGTCAATGTTTCCTTGGTGAAGACTTCCTTGTTTGAAAAGTTTTCTAGAAGGGATTCTTGTTTCTCTAGACACTCTAGAGAGTAGTATTAAGCAATAAAATTTATTTTTTCATAAAAAATGAACAGTATGAAAGTCATATCAATAGTGTTAATAGGAGGATAAAGTAACTTTTATGATTTGTAGTCGTTAATTAACAAACTCTTTCAGAGATCAAAAGCAAAGGAGGGATAGTACAATTGTTTGATTCGACACCCCTAACTCTCCAGTTACATTTTCCTTCTGTTAAAAGGCCTTATTAAAGATTTAAGTTTAATTAACCTAGTTAATAAATATTCCGGTGTTATTTTAGATTTTTTTGCTGTGATTTTGACTGGTTTTTAGAAGACAATTAATTCTCTGTGTTTTCGCAGTATTCCAGATGCGTCGAAACACTGCCTAAACTATTAAGTCTAACATACATACGTATACACCTAATCACGCCGTTCCCGTACGGGATAAGCAAGAAACTGTGCATACAGCTAAAAAAAAACTACATACTTAATTCATCTTCACTTTATCCACACTTCCCTATTATTGCATATTCCCTTCACTTCAACAACATCCAAACAGCGAGTCATACATGCTCTTTTATTCTTAAATCTCTCAATGTTTTTTTTTTCTTTTTCACGCATTCGTCTACTACATTTAGCCATGGCTTAAACCTTCCTTTTGATCCACATACTCTTTCATAAATTTGCTTTGTCACGCGATCCACACTCATCCTCTCAACATTCCCAAACCAACGTAAGACTAATCTTTCACATTAACTTATAATAATAATAATAATAATAATTAGCACCTCGCCTTACTACCCGTTCGGGTTATACGCACTTACGCCAATGTGTAACGATAGGGTGATTGTGAGATGAAATGGAAGATCTACAGTTTAACGTGGAATCCGAACCACGGTGGAGACCTGGCATTCCGCACTTGAAGGAAGGGTTTGGTAATCAGATAAATCTGTGCCGGGACCAAAGATTGAACCTCGGACCCCCTGCACAGAAGTCTGAAACTTTGCCTATAGACCACCAGGTCATCATTGATCTATTTAATTACCTTTCAAGCCGCACTCCTTCAGCACCCATTATTACAGACTCTGATCGAACGAGTTTTCCACATACATTTTAAGATCTCGTTCCAACCGAATTCACCATGCTCTTGTGTTTCTCCCGACAAACCCACGCTTCACATCCATAAATCAATGTTGCCATTAACACACTTTTATATACTGCAATTTTTGCCTATTTTGATACTACTCAATTCTACAAATAAATATATCTAATAAAAATGTATATTTAATAAACAAATATATAACATTATAATTATTATTATGTGTTCTCCCTTACGCCAAGTTAGTTCTCTTTGTCAGTGAGCTTAAACTGTTAATACGCCCTAATTCTCGGCCTACTCTTTTAGAACCCAGAACTTTCTTCTTTTCTTCGAGTCACCCAATAATTGAATCTTCCTTTTTTCCTAAGCTCTTCTTTCCCTCAACCATTCCTTCTACGACGTCATGTATAATACAGTTCCCTATGGATGTGACCAATCCAGTTTGCTTTATACTGAAGAATCACATCCAAAATGGTTTTATTCCCCCCCCTCCCCCCTCTTATTTAGGACTTCTTCATTTGTTAACTTGTTTGTCCACCTGACCTGCTCAAATCTTCTCCGGCACAACATTTCGAAGCACTCCAAGTATTTCTCTTCCATCTTCCTAAGAGTCCAAGTTTCTGCTCCATACAGTTCGATGCTCCAAATTAAGCATTTTATAAGTTTCTTTCTCAGTTCTAGGCTCAACTTTCTGCTCAGCAGTGACCTCTTATTGTTGAAAGATTCCTTGGCCGTGGTGATCCTCAATACAATTTCTTTAGTGCAGTAGGTATCCTTTGTCAGCATACTTCCAAGATAATTGAACTGCTCTATGTTTTCTAACTCCTGGTTCCCAAATTTGATTCTCAGGGGCACTTTATTTTATTAAACCCCCATCACTTTTGATTTCTCAATATAGATCTCCATTCCATATCTTCTCCTTATCTCCACCATCCGGTCCATAATTTCCTGCAACTAGTTTTTATTTTTGGCCGGCTGTGTAGGTCTAGTTTAATATAATCATCATGACTCTATTAACACATTTTGTATCTGGCTGTATACGAGCAGTACAGCCCTGGCTCTTGATGTAAATCAGTGTGATGTATAGTCACGATCGGTCCTTGGTTCAACCCAGTGTCATGGCGGCATTTGACATTATAAACGTCTCTCCCCCTTAACCCTTTATGCCCCCTAAACCCCCCACTTCACATACACACGCTGACTGTGGACACTGGACTTACAGTTATCGTGACTCCTTCCACCCCATAAAGCATAGCTATGAATAATGGCCTAGTCACGTTACGTTGGCCATTGCATTGTGCAGGGGATACCACCCAGTTGCACTATCCCGGATTCGAACTGAAGTCACCCCCTTCCCACCATTCCACCCTGATGTGCTGTGCTTCCCCTATGAGGTCGCAATTACAGGAGTGCTTGGTAAATAACATCTCCGTTGAGCAAGGTTTAGGAATTTCGACGTTTCAGAATGGCCATACCAGTTGGGTTTTTTTCCCCTGAAAGAGTATATTTTGTGCGTAGATCAAGGATAGCACAGAAGAATTTGGACACATAAATATCTTAAAAAGTAATTACTAGTAGTTCTGTGAACATTAGAGATCGCACTCTCCATGTTTTTAAGTTAATAAAATATTATATCTTTATCGTTATTCATATTAATATTTATCTTTGAATCCTATGTTGAAATATCTTCTATGAGGTTTGCTTGGATTTGAATATATTTTTCTTTTGTGATCATGTTAGAACTAAAACAAATGAATACTATTTTCAATAGTTTATAATAATCGTTGTTCACGTGTTTTAATAAGTCGGGCTCGCAATATATGTCAACATTCATTTAAATAAGCTTAAGGTAATCAATAGATTGATAATAACTTTAAATTTAACCAACTTGTAATGAACTACTAAGCGGCCACCGTATTAAAAAAAAAGATAACTATGTCACAAAGCCAATTATATACGTCGTTTAATTCAGGTTCAAGGAATTCCCATACAAAAATCAATAAAATTGGTCAATGCATTTGGCAATAATCGTGGAACAAACAGGTAGTAAATGCCAAATGATCTAGTAAAAACAGGGCATCTCTAAGTTTGGTTGTGCCAAATAAATTATCATCGATCTCATGTCCTAAATATACAGTATATATTAGTAACTAGTCTATGTTGCTCTTTAAGTTACATACAAACTAGTCTTGTAGGTCTAAATAATTATATTGTTTGGTACTTAGATAATAAATGTTTGTGTAGAGGTGCAGTTGTGTATTTGGTTAAATATGCTATGATAGTTTTTAATTTTTCCAGTCAAATATTCTTGAGCTATAAGGTACATGTCAAACATAATAATATTTATGTTTTACACGAATAAAATAATGTAATAAGAACTTGGTCACTAAACTCTTTTCTTCAAAAAAAATTTTTTTTCTTTCGAATCCCAACATTACATCTTAAAAAGGAGCAAAATTCAAGAGTGCTTTTACAGATATTCACATTGAAACGTGCAATTTAGCTTTAATTGATTTTTTGTAATGAGATAAATGTTATAAATTAAAATTATATATATATAAATTAAAGCTTTATTTGTAGCAATAACTTGTATTTTATTGTTGTATTTCTAGAAAAAAGAGACAAACTTTACATACATATGTATTTTTACCTACATGATTCAAGTTTTTAAGACTAATTCGTTGATAATATAGTCAACCAAAGATAGCTAGGGTGGTTACAGTTCCTCAAATTTTCTACGATAGTCCACAAATTGCTTTTTAAAATTATTTTTTAATAATTCATGAAAAATTTACCTCAAATAATCTCACGTTTTAGTTTGACTTTTATATTGGTAAAGAAAACCGAAATAGTAGCGAATAACATCAGAAAACTTTTTTAACTCTTAGCTTTTTACATTTTGCCAACCCAATACAAAATAAATAACCTTCCTCCCTTCAACATAAATAACAGAAGTGTTAAGATATTTTTGACAGTTCATGATTTTAGAGGTGGAAAAATAATAATAAAAGGAAGCCGAAAGAAAATGGAGTGAATATATATATAATACTGAATACTTGATGATAAATTTTTAATGTCAGGACTGTTCACGTGTGTGCGTTTGTTTGGCAAGTTGAAGTGTTGGCCAGGAGTAGGAGTGAGAAAGGGATAGAAAACCTTTGAAAAAAAATACAACAAAAAAACACCCAACTTGGCGTTGGAGCTCAATTTGTCAAAACCGTATGACAGAAGGCGATGCATAACGAAAATAAACGCCCCACTGGGAGAAAAAAATATATAGTGAAAATAAAAAACTTAGGAGAGATATACACATATATTGACAGGTATGTATGAATGTGTGTGTAGGGGGTAGCGGTATGAATATCGATATTGAATACACAGGAGATTTTGAGACAGTACAAGATGAAGTTGACAACGTAAATTGACACGTGTGTGAAATAATGTAAAAAAATATATAGTCCTGCCCTCTCGTCCTCCGTTGCAGTGTTATGGTCCCCTTGTCGCCTTATACCTCCCTGTTAACTTTGAAAACATGAAAAACTACTTCGATACTGGCTTGGGGTTGCTTGGTTAAGGCTTTTCAGGAAGCCGAGAAAAGTGTAGGTGGTTTTTTTTTCTCAGTCTTATGCTGTTGCTTTTTACTTTCGTGAGGGCGTAGCCGGGACTATATATTTATTTTTTTACATTAATTCGAATCTATTGAACGATGGAGGTATTTTTCTAAGGAGTAAAAACAATGATAATTTAATGAATTGATTGAAAACAAATTCAAAGATAAATTTTCCTTTAGGTTAGCTAGATTATTCTCTTAGTGATAAATAAAACACTATAAAAAATAAATACTATCACTATTTTAAAGTTTCTTAGTAAATTATTCAGATCTGGCGAGTCAAACTTGTTTGGTCAAAAGAGTCATATTGAAAATTGAAAACAATGAAGTGTCACATTTAAGAAAAATTTGATATGTTGACCATCTTTAAATAAATAAAATTCATTTTAAAAACCGAGCGACTTAATATTAAATACTTAATTTTTTTCCTTTATTTGAGGTATTTACTCAACGTTTACTTTGTAAACCGACTAAATTATATCAACACAAGGCTTATAAAGTAGCTTAAATTTAAAAGAAAGACTACATATACGCCCCTCCCTCAGGTCATCGTTAGTTCATCACTGTGAAAGGGGAAACCACCATTACATCAATGATATATTTTTTCTTCCGTGCCAGGAATCGAGCTCTGAGCCCTCAGTTCAATAAATAGAAACGTTACTGACTGAGATAAGGTGTCGGACAATACTTTGTACAATTTTAAGAACTAACCTCAATATTTCCCCATAAATTTTAAACAGTTTTGTAGAAATGGGGGGAGTGTTGGATTTTAAATCTTGTGTTTAAGTAGCTTTCATAATTGATTATAAATGCACGTCCTCAAGCTGTGATCTATATGGTGTTCATTCATGTTCACAAAAGAAAACTACGATTCCCACATTCACGTGCCGCCAAAATGTTGCACGTATTTAGGTTTGGGAATCGATCATGAGCCACATTTACCCAAATAATGACCCATTTATAAATCGGGCCGCAATGTATGGTTGGTCATCAAAATGTCCGTGGGCCTATGCATAATGATGGATCTGGTCATAATTTTATCTGCCTTATTTATATACTAAAATAGTTTCATAAACTAGGACATCATCAGTTATGTTCTACAAAAGGAATTGTATTTCTTGTAACTTTATTATAGGCACATAACCTTTTATTATAATAAACAAACACTCCAAACACTATTATAATCACATAAAGTTGCCAAAAAAAACCAATAGAATTGTTGAAGTTAAGATGATACCAGTTTCCGTTTCGATGATTGAATGGTCTAAACCCCGAGGCGTCATTCAATGGATTGGACTGCCGATGACGGTCAATCGGGGTTCGAATACCGCTACGATATGCTGAAGGTGGATTATTCTAAAAGGTTGTTCCCTCTTTCTCTACGCCAATGTGGTCACACTTTCTCTAAATACAGCCTTCCTCATCCCTAGCACATTAGTGTAATTAATACATTAGCGTGTAAACTGGACGGGTAGTAGGACACGATGCTAAAAACAATCTAAAAAAAATTGTTTATCACCGCGTCTTACTAACCATTAGGGCTATACGCTAATAAAACGTTATCCTTGAATTATTTAAACGTCGACTATCGATTATATGTTTTCAAACATAGCATCCTTTAAAATGTTTGGATTTTTTTTTTCAACTGTGGTTAAGCCAAGGAAACCCGAATGTTTTATGGTCCATCTGATTAAAAACTCCATTTTTTTTATAAAATATTAAATAAATTAAAACTTACATGTAAAATGAATGTGCAAAAAGTCTTAAAATTTGTAATCTTTATTTACAAGCTTTTAACGTTTTAAGTTAACTTCACTCTTTTTTATCGTATAAATTTGCCAAAATTGGTTGGTTTTATGGTCGATCTGGGTTCGAATACCGCTAGGATATGCTGAGGGTGGATTATTCTAAAAGGTTGTTCCCTCTTTTTCTACGCTAATGTGGTCACACTTTCTCTAAATACAACCTTTCTCATCCCTAGCACATTAGTGTAATTAATACATTAGCGTGTAAACTGGACGGGTAGTAGGACGCAATGCTAAAAAAAATCTAAAAAAATTTGTTTAGCACCACGTCTTACTAACCATTAGGGCTATACGCTAATAAAACGTTATATATTAATTATTTAAACGTCGACTATCGATTATATGTTTTCAAACATAGCATCATTTAAAATGTTTGGATTTTTTTTCAACTGTGGTTAAGCCCAGGAAACCCGAATGTTTTATGGTCCATCTGTTTAAAAACTCCATTTTGTTTTTATAAAATATTAAAGAAATCAAAACTTACATGTAAAATGAATGTGCAAAAAAGTCTTAAAATTTGTAATCTTTATTTACAAGCTTTTAACGTTTTAAGTTAACTTAACTCTTTTTTATCGTATAAATTTGCCAAAATTGGTTGGTTTTATGATAGTATATAAAATAGTCGACTAATAAAAAAGGAGACAATCCCTCGAAAGTGGCGTCGGCGAAGCGTGAACAGCATTTGAACGCGACGACTTAAGCCAAGTGTCAGAGATCAAGTTTAGATGGAATAATTTAACTGTCCCCAAAGACCTATTATTCTTTGTGAAAACACATTCACTGTAAAGGTCAAATGAACGATAAAATATTCACTATTGTAAATTGTAATAGGAAATTACAGTTTAATTATTTTTTATATTCTGTTCCAAATAGAAGTTTTACTTAAATATCCCAGAAAAAAAATTAACATTGTAATTTAAGGATTAATAATTATCAAATAAATAATAATATTTAGCACCGCGTCTTACTACCCGTTCAGGTTATACGCATTAAGTACTAATTATTCTAATGGATTAGGATTTGGGAAGGTTGAATTAGAGGAAGTGAACCCGCATTTTCGTGGAGGGAGGGTGGAAAACCATTGAGGAAAAACTGCCCCCAGTTCACCCGACCGATATTCGAACCTCGATCTCCCCGTCCTCAGCAGTCGATCTTCAACACGACCACCAAGGCGGGTTATCAAATAAAAAAAATTGCAAAAAAATGTAATACTCATTTTTGTGTCATATTAAAAATAAACATATTAGGACCTAGAGGTTAATTCAAATCATTATTCTACTGCTTCATAACTTAACATTATATACTTTTTTTATATGATCCTATGGTGTAACTGTTTTACATTTTGCATGTGTGCATTTAGCAGTACAGATTAAATGTTGCGTTTAGGTATTTCATTTTAACTTGGCTTTACTCAAAAATATGTTTGTTGAGATTTGTCAAAATTTAGCCTAAGTAGGATAATTTCTTTTAATTAAATAAAAACAGTTGATGGAATTTCAAAGGCCTTTAAATAAATAACTAAACTCAAATTTCTTCGGAGCAAAGTAATTATTATAAAACGGGTGACCTGACATTCTAGAGGTAGGGTATCAGACTTCTGTGCTGGTGGTCCGGGGTTCAATCATCGGTCCCGGCACAGGTTTATTTGACTGCCAAAACTTTCCTTCACCTCTGACAAGACGTTTATTAATCACAAATTGTGAAAGAGTAGTATGCCAGGCCTCCACCATGGTTCGGATCTCACGTTAAGCTGTAGGTACTCCATTTCATCTCACAAACACCCTACCATTACACATTAGTGTAAGGGCGTACAAACCGAACGGGTAGCAAGACGCGGTGCTAGTAATAATAAAATAATATTTTTAGCATTGTGTCTTAGTACTTGTTCAGGTAATACGCAAATGTACTAATTACACTAATGGGTTAGAGATGATGAAAGCTCAGTTAAGATTAAATTCACCCGCATTTGAGTGGAAAGAAAGTGGAAGCTCATTTAGGAAAAAAACGTTAGTGCCTCCCGACCGGGATCTAGCCCCGATCTCCCCATCTTCAGCAGTCTAGTCCAACACAAGAGTAGCGCGCTAGACCACGCAACCACCGCAGCGAGTAATAATAATTTTGTCCACATGTTTAACAAAATTGGAGCTCAGTGAATACATTGATTGATTGACTTAAACATCAAACACTCTCGCCGTAATGTACGGTATGTTATTGTCTCATGATGGTTTCCAACGTCAAACAAACACACCTGTTCACCACCTTGTTTTATTTTTGAGCAGTGGCGGCTCGTGTATAGGCATTGCAGAACTGCAGCACCCCCTATTTCCACTTGATATTATCGATAACATTTAATATAATGAGTCCTTTTTTTTTAATTCTCAACTTATTTTTGTAGTACTATATATATTCCTTAAGCTTAATATCAGTACTTCAGTAGCCATCCCCTAGTTTATGAAAAAGATACAAAAATCTTTTAAAAGAACTGTGTGCTTGACAGTGCCAGCGACGTGGTGTTTGACTGTTGTGCGCATGGCACATAGAAGGGGAGTGGAAAAGAAGACGTGACTGCCAGGTAGAGATAGCACTGTTGCTCTCGCAGTGCCGGCTCTGGTGTAGTGGTGGAAGTTTTTTTTACTCAGCGGGTGTTATGCTTTAAAACCGTGTACCATATTCTTGAATGTGATAAAGTGTAGAAGAGTGCAGAATTAGATTATTATTATTATTATTATTATGCTTCCAGTTATTCTATTTGATTTTTTTTTCGGTTCTTTTATTTAACGAAAAGACTAAATGCGCTTGCACTACTTTCAATGGAAACAAATTTCCTCAATGGTCATCCAGAGATTAAGGAGAAAATTATTGAACTTTTTGCGCAAATTAAAACAAGAAGAATGTATTTCATTTTTAAATCAATATATCAAGCTTTAACTGTAATAATTTAAGTTAAAGTAAGTAAAAAGTTTTTTTTTATGTTAAGATTTTATCAAGTTCCTGAATAAATTTTATTTTTAATTCATATTTTTTTTTCCTTTCATACAATTTTAAAACAAAGACTAAAAAATTTCTGGAACAGAATCCCCACTAATTTTATCTACCAGCCACCACTGTTGAGATTTTTTTTTCAGGTTGTTATTACTATGTCAATTTATAATTTGAAAAATGGTGCCAAATTAGGTGGGAAATAGAATTATTATGGGAATACTATTATCTTTGCATTGATTGGTTATTACAAGCAGTTAGAAGTAGCGCATAGCGGATAAAGCTTTAACTATTTCAAATTGCTCTGAATAGCCAACACTAAAAATGTTATTGGCACAAGAGTTCGTCACGTGACCCCATCTGCTCCTCTCTCGTTTTAGTACTGCGAAATGAATATGAAATTATCATGTATTTCATTTCAAGAATATTCGACAATATGAAAATCACTTTAATTCAAATAAAGTGTGTATAAACGTTAATCATAGAAAATAAGTTAGACAGGAAGAAAAGAGTGTAGCAATTTTTTCCCCATCAAAGCCTGTAATTTACACACTTTTGTAATGAAACAAAATGTGTTTTATTGATGAAGGCTGTGCCGCCTCCGGCTAAAGACCAATTTGTGGCTTGTGTGAGGTTGGGTTTGGGTGTGAGTGTGGGTGTGTTTATTAATGGTTTGGTTCAGAAGCCATCCAACCCCTACTCTTTGAGTTGTCTTTGTAGTCACGAGAAGCTCTAGGGGTGTACTGTAACAAAGACAGGGGTGGACAATATATAAAACAGCTATTCTCAAAACACGATCATTATAGGGATATCAATCATCGAATTTAATAAATTACGCTATACTTCCAAAAACCTTCACAAAGAAGACTTTCAGAATTATTAAGTTTTATATGTACTTTATATAATGTTCCCAGAAGTAGTTGCACTTAAAAATATTCAAGCTCTCTACGTTAGGCCCATCCCTTTAATAATATTACACCCATATCAGTGGTCACATGGTCTAAGGCGCTACTCCCACTGTAGACTAAACTGCCGATGACGGGGAGATTGATGTTCGAATCTCGGACGGGTGTAATGAGGGAAGTTTTTTCCAAAATTGTTTCCCACTCTTCATCGAAGCAAATGCGGATAAAGTTACTATAAATTTAACCTTCATAATCCCTATGTCTATTAGTGTAATTAGTACACAAGCGTATAGCCCGAACGGGTAGTAAGAAGCAGTGCTAAAAAAAATTACTACAAATAAGACGACAGTAAGATTTTGAAAATCAAATATAATACGAGTCTAGTAGTTGCATAAATGTCTGTATATTAGTGTGAATTTCAATAATTAACTATAAATAAATTATCGTACAGCCCGAACGGGTAGCAAAACACGCTGCTAATATATATATATATACATATATGTATATGTATATGTATATGTATATATAGGCTCTCACAAACAAGTTCCACTTTGAATTTCCCATCCCCTCTAAACGCTTGTGCGGATGTGCATACTTTAAATTACCCTTTTAATTAAACCTCATGGATTAAGTTAGTGTTAGCCTTCAGCTTAGAAAAGAAAGTACAGATTATATAAAACTTTAAAAATAATATATTAATTCAAAGAGAAGCGCTATTCCTCCAGTTACTTAGCCTTTAAGAAAAAACATATTTTAGGATTGGGGAATTTCTCTGAGTTGGGTGTTTGAAATTATGTAGCATTGGAGGGACTTAATGCCGTATATTATATAGTTAATATTCTGAGAGTAACTAACTACCGAACCAACCTGACCTGCTTGCTACTAGAAATTCGATCCTAAGGAGCTATAAACATAGTCTTAGGAGTCAATCTTTCTCTCGATATAAGAATAAAAGGCTATTTAAGTCAACTGGGGACTTATTTTTTATTTAGCACCACGTCTTACTACCCAGCATAAGAATAACAGACCATTACAGTCAAATGGAGATTTATTTTTTATTTAGCATCACGTCTTACTACCGTGTATAAGAATAACATGCCATTTAAGTCAAATGGGGGATTTATTTTTGACTTAGCACCACGTCTTACTACCCGGTATAAGAATAACATGCCATTTAATTCAAATGGGGGATTTATTTTTATTTATCATCACGTCTTACTACCCGTTCAGGTTATATGATTAAGTACTAATTACGCTAATGGATTAGGAATAGGTAAGATTAAATTTAGAGGAAGTAAATCCGCATTTGCGTGGAGGGAGAGTGGAAAACCATTTATGTTAAGCCACCTCCAGTTCACCCGATAGAGATTAGAACTTCGATCTATCCATCCTCGGCAGTCTAGCCCGACACGAAACTGACGCGTTTAGCCAACTA